>JALPQI010003685.1:0-88444 GCA_025490895.1 Thaumatotibia leucotreta | reverse complement strand
GCTGCAGTAGCGGAAACGCGGGAGCAGCCACACATACTCCAGGAGGAGTATCGTTTGTATATTCAGTTCAGTTCAGTCTCATCACGTCTTATATATATATGTATATATGTAAATAGCCATCCATGCCGTACTCGGCAACGGCGACCCTGGCTAATTACGAGCTTGGGCTCTGCTGTGGCTTGCAAAGCCGAATTTACTTTTAAAAACTCACAAGTGGGGCAGTACAGTCGGCCAAGATTATTGTAAGTATAGTTATAGGAGGGTTTCGGCTGGGACTTACGTATTTGACGTTTCGCATCGAGATTCATGAGCCGAGCGTCTTCAAAGTTTTTTGCGCTCTTCGTCACGTCTTAACTGTGTACGTATTGCACATGACTGACAGCTGTCACTTTACGCGAGATCGCCGCTCGCTTGGACATTCGGTCAAAGGACGCGGTCACGGAACGTTGGCTAATTCGTATATTTTGTGTAATTCGCGCTAATATCCTGACTTATTTGTGAGAACCTTGATTATAAAGCTTTATTTTGAACATAAAGTTTTTAATTCCCTAAAGTATACACGGTGTTACGTCAGCATTCCGAAAGATCTTAATGCTGGATTCCTGACCATATTTTGAGTCTTTTAATGTTATATAAAATTTCCTGGATTCGGCTTGGTTTCAGAGATAATCAACCTTTTTCGAAGTAAGTTTTTCGACGTAACTCGTCATTTAACTTCTTTTGGATTATAATGCTACCACAATGTGTTCTAATATTACCACACCTTTTTGCCTGACAATCAAAAAATACGAATAGACTTGACGAAATAACCTCTACCTAAAAAAACAATTGAAATAAATAATTTAAACAAATTGTTTTTATGATAAAAAGTACTGGAAATGTTAAAAAGTATTCAAATCGGCCTAAAAAAAAAAAAAAAAAAATATTTTTTTTTAGTGGGAATTGACATTAGGTCTCATAATATTTTTTGTTTATTTTGACGTCTAGAATGCATAGTTCAATGCTCGCGTAACACCGTGTATATTCCGCATTATCTTGAACTTCAAGACGACGAGTATCAGGGAAAAGTATATTCAGAGTTTACATAGGCAATTGTTTGATGTTGCAGCCGACCTCTCCCCACGCCTCATGCTGCCGCTAACAACCGCAACCGTGCCGGCTCCTGCGGCGCGCAGAGCCAAGTCGCGCACCAGCGGCCCCGAGGTCAGTACACACGGACACACACACGCGCACACGCCACACACACACACACACACTCTCTCTCTCTCTCTCACACACACACACACACACACTCACACACACACATACACACACACTCTCTCTCTCTCTCACACACACACTCTCTCTCTCTCTCTCTCTCTCTCTCACACCACACACACACACACTCACCACACACACACACTCACACACACACACACCCACACACACACACCCACTCTCACACACACACTCACACACACCACACACACACACACATACACACACACACACCACACACACACACACACTCTCACACACACACACACACACATACACACACACTCTCTCTCTCTCTCTCTCTCTCTCACACACACACACACACCACACACACTCTCTCTCTCTCTCTCTCTCTCTCACACACACACACACACACTCACACACACACACACACTCACACACACACACACACCCACACACACACACACCCACTCTCACACACACCACACCACACACAGACGCGCACAGAAGTAATAGTACATTACTACCGAGGCCGGGAAGTGACTGGTTGCCGGCCGAATATATGTAGACGGCCAAGCGAAGCGAAGCGTTAGACGACACGGTCTGTTGGATCCAATCAATCGCATGCGTTGATCGGGGCCGACGGACCGCACCGTATAATACTGCTTTTGAAATATTATTTTGAGTAATTATTGCACATATTTTAAATTATATAATTTAAATACCTAATTATAATATAACTGCAAAAATTAGCCAATATTTTTTTTTTTATACTAATATTACTTACAGATAATTATTGGCTAAAAGATGCTAGGTCACAACCCTATGTCAAGTAAAAATTAAAAAAGAGGCACTTGCCGGCCGCTTTTTAGGCACGTAACTACAACATTTTATTGCATGTTTGAGAAAAATAATTTTAATGACTGAAAAAGTATTGCAGCAACCTTTATTACATTTACAATTTTTTTTGTTTGTATTTAATATAAACGTGTGGGGTATTAATAGAAAGGTCTTTGAAAATGATATGAAGGTTTATAAATCTCATTTTTATTTAAGCAAATCGTTTTTGAGATATCAGCTCTCAAAGTCTGAAAAATGTGTCCCCCTCCCTCTATTTTTTAAAGTACGGCATATAAAATTCTAAAAAAAATATATGTTATGCACATTAATAAACTCTATCAACGATTTTTGGTTTAATTAAATTATCTCCCATAGTTTTTGAGGTAGGTTGATTTAACTGTATTTTTTTTAATAATAAATTGATAATGGTACGGAACGTTTCGCTCGCGAGTCCGAGGCGCACTTGGCCGGTTTTTTTTCTGTCTGTTATTGCCATGGTTACGAGCGCCTTAGTCGCGCTGGCTTAATGGAAAATTATGCTACTTATAGTCCATGTTTGTAGATGGCCGATCAAGGAATGGGTTTATTAACACCAGAAAAATGCATGTTTGCATAGTTTAAGTAATCATAATTATGCATAAAACCAGCGTGACTCAGCCGGAAACAGACGAAAAAAAGTTGATTCACCCATAAACATTTTCACCTCTTATATGGAGCTTTGAAGAGATATTTTTCCTTTTCAGCCCCGCCAAAAAAAACCAGAGACCGTGCCTCCGACCGACGTCAAGCCAACAGCCAAAAACGCAGTGATGCACAGTGCGCGAGCCCATGCATTTTAACTTTATAATAGTGCAATGACACTGCGTCGTTTTTAGTGTTTTTTTTTTTCGTATATAAGCTGGAGTGTAGTGTTGCCAGTTAACGTGGTTCGAAGTGGTCTCTGGGTTGCAGGCTGCATGGTGTATAGAGCCTAGGTAAGTTGATTAGTCATAATATACAATTTAATCTAGTTTATAGTAACCATGTCGACCCAAAGCTGCTTGGGCACTTCCCTTAAGATGTTGGACGTGCGAAAAGGAAATTTTTAGTTCAGATGGTACCTTTTTTAGGCACTAGTGCGAGAAGTGGGTAATTTTACGTCATGTCCAAAACTTCGGAGACATCTGTACTAAAAAACGTCGTACGAGGCACGCGCAAAAACGAAAGTCGTAACTCGTGTCGATTTAAAACACTCCCTATCGGTCGTGTTTTAAAACATCACCGCTCGATTTTCATGTTTTTCGCACTTGTGTCGTAATGTACTATTTTAGTGCAGATGGTGTCTTTTTTACGCGCTAGTGCGAGAAGTGGCTCATTTTACGTCAGCTCCAAAACTTCGGAGGGCCATCTGTTCTAAAAAACGTCGTACGAGACACGTGCAAAAATGTTTTTCGCACTTGTGTTGTAATGTACTATTTTAACCTAGTTTATAGTCACCATGTCGACCCAAAGCGGCTTGGGCACTTCCCTTAAGATGTTGGACGTGCAAAAAGGAAAATTGTAGCTCGTGTCGATTTAACCCTTAAATGCATGACCTTGACAAAGATTTATTCAAATTTTAATTCTGACGGGTTGTCAATAGAGTCGAGAATAGATGATGCATATATACATCACTATGCATTTAAAGGTTATAATAAAATAATAAATATTTATTTGCAGTAGATATAGTATTTACAGAAGATCTTAAGCTAAAATACAGGTCCATATTATCTAGACTTAAATAAGTCATGCAAATGTTAATTACATGTTTATAGCTCACTTGCTAAATTATACTACTATTACTATAAATATTACAACGCTACACTTTATATGCAAAATATTCATTTGTACTATAAAAACATTTTCCAACTAGCCAAGTGAATAGTTTCCGCCTAAATTGTTAAAGGTAACGCCTAAATTGTTAGGTTAAAGACACCTTTGTTTTAATTTATGTTTCGAACTATTTTTTTTTTCACATTTATATAATAATGGACTATTTTCGTTGTATTTTAAGTGGCATACTCAGTAGACATTATTTTGTACTGCACTTGTATAACAGGCGCCATCACACATGTCGATGCGGCCGCTGTGCTCAACTGCTCATATCTAAACATGCACTCTCACCATGGCAATAGAAACCTGTTCACATGTTTTTGAGTATCCAGGCCCCTATACCACAAAACTTTACAAGCGTACAATTCTATAAAATTGTCAAATTTTCGTATGGGTCTGGCCGCTCTGATATATCTGATGAGACCTGTGGCTTATACCACAAAACTTTACAAGCGTACAATTCTACAAAATTCTATAAATTCCCATACATAAAGTTGTCAATTTTGTAGAATTGTATAAATTCCCATACATATAGTTGACAATTTTGTAGAATTGTACGCATGTAAAGTTTTGTGGTATAGGGATCTGTATGTCTCAAGGTTTTTACAAATGGGACTCGCTAAAATATGCTTCTCCTTTGTTGCAGCTTGTACGCATCGACAATAAACAACGCTACGCGACTAACGCGCGACAATCGCACGACAATCGCACGACAGTCGCACGACAATCGCACGACAGTCGCGCGACACGGCTTCTAGTGTAAGCTACATATAACGAACATATATTATATTTTTGACATTGTACCATATTCGAGCCGAAACTTCAAATTGCAGTCACCTTAGTTTTATTAATTTTCCTAGTATGTAATTAATAATATATAAAAAAATATTAGTTAAGTTTTTTTTGTTCGCTTGCGTAGGGTAAGGTTTTTTTTGTCATGGCAACACTTCGTGTCAGTTCTGCTTCGTTCTGCCATAGACAAAATGATACTCAGACGCGGAACGTGGTAATATTGTAAATGATGTTGATTAATCGGCACGTCTTAAAACGTTACTCTTCGCTATTCTATTTACTGAAGTCTATTTTATTTACCTATGATGCCCATAAAGACAGTAATCGCTTTGTTTCTTGCATAGAGAATGTAGCGCATTGCACATTAGATCATAAAAATAGACTAGTATCTGGTCGCTGTTACTATTAAAACAGCTGTCAGTTCACTATGTTATCTGTCAAAAATGTCACTTTTGGACAGATAATGTATTGAATTGACTGCTGTCAGAATGGACCTAGTAACGGCCTAGCCGGGCACTATAGCGTGACAAGTTCGTCCAATCTCTATCAGATATATCGTAGCAGCCACTGTGTTCATAAATATCTATATGCGCCCTAACGCTATGATAATCAGAGAACGGACAAATGTGCGTCATTGTTCACAATAATATGGACATGACTCCAAAGTTGAACAAATGAATAATTAAACGAATAATTTCTTAAATTTTTTTATTGAAGGTTTAAGGTGACTATTTACAAAGGTTTAATAGTTACCGGTGTCAAATAGGTAATTTTCTGAAAATTATTAAATGATTAATTATTCAATCAACTTTGGAGTCATGTCCATATTATTACGAACAATGACGCACATTTTTCGGATCTCTGATGATAATAGAGGTCTGCTAAGATACTTGTGAGCATCTTGGCTGCTCCGGTGACCTATCTGATGGCGACTGTCTGATGTCTTAGCGTTCAAAAATATCTGAACACGCCTTTATTGCAATAACCAAGGCCCGTAATTTTCATGCCGATGACATCAATTTGTCATCACGCTTCAAAAGGGTGATCCCAAATAGTTTTATTGTTAATTATTAATCATTAATCGTCAATCATTTTAATCATGTACAAATTACTTCCAAACTAGTATATTTACTCGTGAAATAAATACTACCTACTTGATACGTGCTTTACGTTAAAGAGGAATTCTGTTTTCTACGTAATTATTGAAATGCGTTAACAATATAATACAATAAAATGTATGTATGAAAACGAAAATCAAATAGTTTTATTCATGTTTCACGTATCAAGTAGGTATTATTTATTTCACGTGTAAATAGACTACTTTTGAAGTTATTTGTACATGATTAAAATGATTGACGACTAATGATTAATTAATTAACAATATAATTATTTGGGATCACCCTAAATGGTGCGTGACGTCAAATTGATGTCATCTGCATGAAAATTACGGGTCCTGGCCATAACTTTATTTTTTTTAGTGCTACAGACGCTATATCTGGTGACTGTACTATGGGAGTCTTATGAACGAACTTGTCAATATACAACTAGACCCCGGATTGTTGCAGTGACGTCACAATAGGGTGATTTGGGGAGTAAATGGAATGATAGAACTTAGGCACTCTCCGCGTCTTAGTACCCATTTGTCTATGGCTCTGACACGTATTTTAGGTTCTCTTAGGCAATGTAAAATGTACAGTTGTTGATATTTCACCGATAGTCTAATCGATACTAGATAAAAAAATTATAGTCCTTTTTTTGAGAAACGAAATTGTAAAAATATCTCAAGACTGGCCTGTGTAAAGCTTTTATGTGAGCTCTTGTTTTGAAAGTGTGATTATTCTGATGTATATTTGACTATGAGTTTGCAGAACTAGTATGAGCTGACGTTAAACATTTCTTTACTGAACTTAATATCCCAAATTAAAAGGTAGATTGCAAAAAAAAACATAGTTTTAAAACAAAAATCACGATTGTCTCAATTGTGTTACAAAAGATATTGATACAAACGTGGTTATACTTTGTCCAAAAACTTTATTGCAGTAGTAAAAGGGGGCAAATTTAAAAGAAATAGGGTTGTATTGTTAACTGCTCATAGAAAACGTTTTCGGTGCCAAAAATAATGACTTGAAATTTAATTTTCATTTAAGGCTTTACCTTGCCTACTACCGCGAAAATCAAATTCGTAAATTTCGAGGATTTTTCTCTATCACTCAAACAGACGTGAGAGAGTGAGAGAGACAAATCCTCGAAATTTACGAATTTCGTTTTTCGCGATAGAGCCTCTTGTTATATTGGGGCGATATGGCCAACTTATGTAACAGAATGGAAACGATCGTGATATTTGTTTTCATGAAGGCCTTTAACTATGTATAATTTGTTTGTAACCGACCGTTGTCTTTTTTTTGGATTTTAATTAAGGTTAAATTAAATGGTATAAATGTTTGGTCAGACAATTGGAACAGTGACACTCTAGAACCTTATCAAAATGACAAGTAGTAAGAAATTTCTAATCATTACATTTACAGCGTCACTTTGATATAGTTCCTTAGTGGCCTATGGTTCCATTGAGTACCTACAGTAGAGAAATGTTTGTATGTCTGTCAGTCAGGGTCTGCGTATACTGCCACTCTATCGTTTATGACACAATAAAGCACACATTGTACCCATATAATATGAGATAGCATTCGGAAATGCGTATGTATATAATAATAAACTGTTAAATATTGTAATCGTGCTATTTTATATTATATAAAATGTAATATAGCGCCAATTGAACTTAAAAGCATTTTATGAAATATACTCTGTTTGATTGGTGTTTTAGCATCCAATATTATCTACTGACAAGCAATAATCTATCTCTTAGCTACAAATACTTTTAACAATAATCGAGGTGTTATAATTGTCCATACTTTTTAAGTTACAATAAAATTTTCATCATACCACAGTTATTTTATCGCATTTTTTGATGAGTTAAGTGTCATTTTAGTACAATTTATACGAAAAATTGTACTTATAAGGCAGTCTGTAGCAATAATAATGTAATATTATAAATATCTAAACTAAACCTAGTTTACTCTGACTGAGAGTAAAGAAAAAGCTGTACATTTCTATAAGACTTAGTAATTCTCGATTTTTGTAACTCGCTTTCTGCTTAGGCACTGTTCACACCACGAGCGAGCTATCTATGAGCTATCGGCTAGAACGAACAACAGATAAGCCCTCCCGTGTAAACAAAAGAGACGGCTATATTTATAGTCCAACTAAACTAGTAACTATAAACATCGCCGTGTCTTTTTTGTTCACAGGGAAGCCTCTTTTGTTCGTTTCTGTAAGGTGTTTTCAAATTAGTTACCGATACATTTTGGTATGCATACGTGTCAGTGAAAACGGAAAGGTACAGTCGAAGAATTTAATTTCCTACCCATTTCGTACCTTGTCACAGTGACAATCAATATGAAAAGGTACGAAACGGGTAGGAAATTAAATTCCTCGACCGTACCTTGTAACGGTGTTTAAAATGGACTTTATTATTATTACTGAACACAAGTACGGTCTATTTTAAGAGTGTGACAAGGAATAACTTTCTCTATCCACCTGCCGCTCAAAGACCTGTTAGGTCTTCTCAAATAGAAGAAATTCTTTTCTATTTCCTACACTATTAAATTAAAATTCTGTCTGGGCGGCAGGGGCCATCTTATCGAAATCTTGAAAAAAAAAATCTCCATACAAAACGGTCCTACTGGCTGAGATAAATTTCATGGAAAGTTTTTTTTGGAGATTTCTATATCATTTCCATAAGCAAAGTTGTTCGTTATCATGAACAGATGCATACCCTAGGTCGGTGATTAATTTGAAAACATCTGCATAGCCGATAGCCCATACCTTACGCGCTCGTAGTGCGACCAGTGCCTAACCATCGTTTCCTTTGTCAGTTGTATATCGGATGCTATTTGGATTCTTTTTGTAATGTAATACATTAACTTGCTCAATAATTCTGGACGATGATTCGACGGATCGAGTGTGTCATCCGACATGAATAAAACTTGTCGGGACTTGTTTTCGAAAATACATGTTTGCAAGTTAGAAAGGGTGAATTAAGTTTTCGTGTCTGTTGCCATGGTTACGGTCGCCTGACTCAGGTTTTAGGCAAAATTATACTACTTAAACTATGCAAACATGCATTTTTCTGGGGTTGATAAACCCTTTCCTTAATGGGCCTACAAACATGGACTATATGCATGTTTGCATAATTTAAGTAGCATAATTTTGAATGCGTGATTCAGGAGACCGTAACCATGGCAATAACAGACAAGAAAAAGTTCATTCATCCATATAGAACCATAACTAAACGCGTAAGGTTATACTTGCCGCATTTAGTTACTGAGAGATTAATGCTATCTCCGTTGCACTTATTAGCAGGAGGTAAAAGTGAAAAAGACAGCATTATGCAATCAATTCGTTTTGCGGTGAGTATAGCAGTTTTGAGAACATCTACTTTACGCGTCTTACCTCATTATTCATAAATATCTCTTAAATTAGAAAGCTAATAAATATAGTTCGTCCTTCAACGTCTTATAGGAATATTGATAAGAGGGAAAGGGACAAACAATACCTTACTAAGTTAGGCGACGTTTGTGAATAAGGGGTTATTATGTTAATGATTAATTATTTCGATTAGTGCCTTTAAAAATATTTTTAATTTCATCTAGCTTTGAAATAGCCGTAGAAATTATTATCATGCACGGCACTTGGAATTGATATAATTCCACATTATTTAGTATATATTTTTATAATAATAACAATATGGTAGATTCATTGGCTGTTGTCTCTTACTATTATAGACTAATTTGGGGTTAATAACAAGGTTAAATGATTCTAGATAAATTTAGTGTAGACCTGAATAAACATAAGGTAAAAAATAAACTTACGGACTTAGCAAATCAATTTATAGTTCATCTAAATAGTTAAATAATATTGATTATTCATCTTGGATAATACACTCAGGATCCATGATACTTAAAAAAAAACTGTAGAGAGCACTAAAATCCAGTGTGCGTTTTTTCTTAGTTTATAAGTGTGCTTTTTAAACATAGTTTTTATTATTTCCAACGCCGCGAACTTGATCGTTGCAATTTTCTAAAAAGGTGATCACTACTAATGCGTTTGTCTTTTTATAATGGCCAGGATACTTGGAGATTAGACGTATGTCAAAACTATACCATGATTATAGGTTTCACTCAAAAACAACGGCAGATATTTAGGGAGAAAGCTTTGTAGCGAGAAGTGTTAATGTAGAATAAAGGATTTTTTTGTGCACCAGTTCGTACCATATCGTGTGACAATAATAATGCGTAATTTATCAAATTAATTGACACTGACATGGTACGAAATGTTACATCAATATTTTTTTTAGCTAGACAGTCTTTATCAAACATCGAACACAGCGAATTATTGGTCCATTTCTCCAGATTTCTACTACTATGAAAAAGTTAAGCTCATAAACAAAAACCATGGTTTAATTTTTCGAGAGATTTTTAATCAAATGATGAAACGCATGTCAAAAAAAGAGTCGATTTCTTCCCTAAGTAATCCTGGTCACGGCACCAATTGTAATAGTTTGCGGCGCTAGGTGAGGCAAGTTTTGACGGCAGTACTCCCCCGTTAGACGGGTTTTGGTTTGGACTGATAACTTGCGCACCGTACTCCGGTATTGTTTTTAGAAAAAAAATCGTCATTCCTATTTAACGAGTGCTGGGAGTGTGTGTATTTATTATAACAATTATTCTAATACTTATGTGTTATTGCTACATTTGCGATGTTTCTGGGTAAAAGATATTATTAGCTATTTATCGACTGACAATTAGGCTCTAATGATAAAAAAATCTCTAGCCGTTGTCATTGACATTTGACTAAATAGTGATCGAATAAAAAAAGTCTGTTTTAATACATTTATTACACCACCCTTTTGCGTAGATTTTTGGCGATATTTGAAATAGTTTTTTTTCTTCTAAAAACAGTACCGGGGAATACTTATTCGTATATAGTTGTATGTCGTAAAGACAGCTTCGATCGCTTCTGCATTACTTATGTAATAGTTCCTATATGGTTATAATGACACAGGAATCGTTAATGCAATTTCGTAACATTTGTTCCAAATTTACACGTATTTTTTAGCAATAATAATGTTAGCTGTATGCACTATAGTTTATTTCTCGGTTTCTGTGTCGAACTCTGTCGGCATGATACTTGACTGATCGTCTAACTTGACAGGGGATACTCATAATGCTTACTTTGACATTTCATTTCATCTTGCGATTTATTTAATATGAATTCTTCACTTAGTTTTACGATTCTTGTGTAGATTTTTCAATGGTAGTATTTAAGAGTATGAAAGTGAGAAATCTAGCTTTTTTTTTTAATTGTGAGGTCGGATACCCATCGGTTCTGCTTCCGCACTACATTCTTTGGCATTTTTTAGAGGTAAGAGGTCTCAAGTCTCGTGCCGGCAGCAATTTTTTGATTTACCGTCCCCCGATGGTGTTATAGCTTAGTTTTGACCAAGTAAAGTATGACTAAAACTTAGTTTGAAGCGGTCCAGCGTAAGACCTAGACTTTTTGGACCAGATCATCTCTACAAGACTTTTGTAAAAGTAAGTTTTTTTGACAGATACAAAATACAGAAAAAAAAATAGTATTTTGATTTATGTGAGTGCATGAAAATAGAGATATCTCGTCCAAAATCATAGTCGACACTTAAGTCTTATTACATGTATTGTTAAGTTGTTTTATTAATTGTTGCTATTTTCTTTCGTAAGTACGCCAAAGGAGACGACGTAAAAAGCTGAAGTAAATCATAGGATTATTGTATAAATGGAAAATATACAAAAAAAAATATCTTGCTGTAATTTTAAGTGATATTGTACATTAAGGTCGGAGCAACGGTTTGCTCGTTGTTTTTCATTTCGATTAAATAAATTGGTTGTAATATAGAGTAGTAGAAATACAGGTAGTATATACAAGGCTCGCTCACTGGTCAAGCCGCATTAGGGCAAGTATAACAACAAAAATCCTGTTATAATCACTATAGGTTGACATAAGGCTTCATAATTAATCCAAATTGTGTGACTTGTCGAGTTATTACCACAGCTAATAATAAACCAAGTTTTGCCTAGTCTACTAATATACAAAAAATATGTCCTGAAAGGTATTTCTAGAGTAAGTTCGCCAGTGCTTGATGAGGTTTTGTGTGAACGACAGTTCTAGGGTCTACGTTTGTTGTTGTAAATTAACGATCTAGTATCCACAAAGTATGCTGGATTGACTGGTTTCAAAATTGCGTATCACCAAGTGACTATGCCATTGAAGTAAGTTTGACTTAGGTGGCAGCACTAGTAATGGAGTGAGACTCAATGCACAATTATTACCTGATAAGGTCCAGCCGTTCAAGAAAAATATCCAAATATTGACATTGACATTTTTACTTACTCGACATGAAATAGTTTTTTCTAGATTGTCCGGTAATTTTACTATGACAAATTCATCGTTAGAATTGAATATAATTTAAATTGGTTCGCTCTTAGTAAGTACCATGGGCCTAGGAGTATAATATTTTACAGAAACTAGGGGCGTTTTAAAACCTTGTGCTAAACGTCCATTACTGGTGTCTGTCACCTAAGTGTAAAACATTGTGCATATAAAACCAATGAGCGAGCATATTGTATAGACTCTGTCGAAGGACTGACATTTAAAAAAACTAAGTCGGTTCTTGGTTTGGATGGTAGACCTGTAGTTAGTATCATAAAATGAGGGACTTCGCTCGCTACGGCGGGCGAATGTAACGTTTATTTCAATTTTGGCAATTATTTCGGTATTTTGTTTGATTTTGTTTAATATCGCCGTCGCCGACGCTCCATATGGCTGTAAGTTATACATTATATACATATTATTATTATATTGATAAAATAAATTAATAATAAAAGCATTTAGTCGTTTTATTTCGTCACCCGAGTTTAGTGGCTACTGATTCTAAGCTAAAATTTGTATTATTTTAAATATCTAGAATTGAATGCAAAGTCTATTTGAGAATACACGTAGGTACTGGTCTGGTCAGTAGTTTTGAGACCAGGGCGTAACGTAGTTTTCCCTCTCTGTCACTCTTTCATATTAGTGCGACAAAGACAGTTAGCTGCGATTAACGATGAAGCGCTAGCGATCGGCTACTTGGGTAAGCACCCTGAACATTGTTTACATTATTTCCAACGCTAAAACAAAATATTCTGGACCTTATCTTTTATATCAAACTGCAATTACGGTGGTCATTTTGCTTTGTCTTTTACAGCTTTTAGTTTGATTTCCAAGAAGTAATCATTTCGTATAATCTACTCAGGAGACAACATCTAATGATAATCTATATACCTACTACAAATACTTCATTTTTGTACATAAGGTGTACAGTCAACCAATTGGAACCCTAGGCCACTCAGGAACCATGTCAAAGTAAAGTTATCAATCAGATTGTAAGACATTTCAAACGGCTTTTCATTTTGACATGGTTCTAGAGTGGCCTAGGGTTCCAATTGGTCGAGTGTACGAGTACAATAATTATACTAAAGGTTTAAATCATGGAAGTAAAGACAAAACTACAAAATATTATGAAAAGTATACATTTATTGACCATGATATAACAGAGTACACAATTTTATGTAACAACACAACATGCGTGTCAATATAAAAACTGACTCAATTCCGTAGCTCTGACGCTACACATTACAACCGTCGGGGTCATATTTAGCATGGACTAATTTATCTACTATACTATACCAATTGCCAGTAGAATCTAAAAAAAAGTGTAAACAAATGTGTTAGTTTTTAGTAAAACGTCCCACTTTGTCGCTTACCATAAAGACGAGATTTCCTTGTATCTTCATATGAATAAACTGACGGCGGCTTTATGGCAAACGACAAAGTGGGACGTTTCACTACTCACAAATAAGGCTGACTTTCCATAGCATTTGACGTCTTTAATTGCGAAACACGTAGATTAATACTAATAAAAATCAATAATTTAAACTAAAAATGTATGTGAACTCAATTAAAGGTTTTAAGTTCGTAATAGAACCAAGCTGTGTGCGAAAACTTTGTCATTATGTCATTAATGTCATTATGATGCAAGTTTTTATAGTTGTCGATTTTTAAGAATGAACTTTTGACAGTTATAGATTAATCCTTATTAATATGAGGGTAAGACTCACCAATTTACCGATAGTCTTAACATCATAAATATAAGGCTCATTTTTAAACTGTCAAATGTTCATTCTCAGAAATCGCCAACTATTGTAATAGTACATTACGACACAAGTGCGAAAAACACATGGTGGGTCATTTTACGTCAGGTTCAAAACTTCGGAGGGCCATCTGTACTAAAAAACGTCGTACGAGACACGTGCAAAATAGGGAGTGTTTTAAATCGACACGAGTTACGAATTTCGTTTTTGCACGTGTCTCGTACGACGTTTTTTAGTACAGATGGCCCTCCGCAGTTTTGGACCTGACGTAAAATGACACACTTCTCGCACTAGAGCCTAAAAAGTACACCATCTGTACTCAAAATTGTTTGTTTACTATTGCTATAGATTAGTCCATGTATTTACGCACTAAAACACATAATCCTACTCATATAACATATTTGTTGAAACATGTTTCAAGGTAGGTAATAATTGTGATCGCAATTTTAAGAATACATGCAATTAAAATATGAGATACATTACATTTTTTAACGATATATTAGCGTATTGGGCAAATCAGTGTTATTGCTATTATCCTATTATAATTACTGGATTCCATAGAAAGCCATATAATTTTATTACATTTCAAACATAATGTATAATCAATTGATTTTATAGCTAACACACCTTCTAGGTGAAAAATGCCAGATTTTTAGTTGATATTTATATAATTAAAAATGACTGTTAGTGAAATACTTAACTGCTAAACACAGATACAATTAAACAATTAAAATAATACTTAAACTAGCTTACGAAACATTCGTCAATTCATGTCAACATAAAATACTTATTGAACAGATTTCGATAGGATACCTTTCTACATTTATGTATAATAGAAAGTGGCCGAAAATAAGTCCATTCCTGTTCATCATTGTGCAACATTTTATTTTTAAATTACTCTATTTAACAAATCATTTATATACCGAAGAACAATAATCACCAATTTAAAAACAACCGGTTAGTCCAAAATTCTCCAGGACCATCTCGGCTTATTCTAAAGACGGTTAAAAAGATTTTTCGAAATCGGTTGACGTGGTATCGAGTCGTCCAGTTGTGGTGCACTTAGTTAACGCAAATTTAAGACTTATATGGTTTTATCATGGATGCCGTTGTCAGAACTGGGCCAAATTAAAACGGGACCAATCGCTTTAAAAAAAAAAAGAATTTTCCAAATCGGTATAAAATAATCGAAAGACCAACCGGAACGTGTTAATCATAAACAACCAAAGTCTCTCTTTCCTCCTCAATCAGCATGCAATCATCATCACTACTAACTATCTCTTCTTTAATCGTCTCTTGACTCCCACCAGCCTTCTCCTTGTTCTTCAACTTATACAGCAAACTCCAGAGACTAGACAACGTTATAGACTTGCCATGTGCCTCGAACGCGTGTTTTTTGACGTCGATAAACTTACGGTAGGAGACACCGCATATGGGGCAGTCTGCGGCTTCTTTACGCTGTTTGTGTACCAGCCAGAGGTGGTCCCATTTTTCGCGGATTGTGGTGAATTTCTCACGGCAGAGCATGCATCTGAAATTAAATGAATAATAAATATCTTTGGACATTGTACACAAATCAACCTGGTACCACGGTAAGCTCAATTGAGGCTTGTGGGTGTCCCAAGATTATGGGACATGAAGCGAAAGTACCTTAAATATCGTAGATAGGATATTTCGCTGAAAGAAGTGTTTATTTTATTTTGAAAGTAAATAATACTGCATTTTAAAAAATCCAAAAAAATCTAGCTTTTTCTAGGCATCGAACCTACTTTAATACGACATTTTTTTCGTAATTTTATGATGTCATTCGAAAGAATGGATAGAAAATAAAAAAAAAATCTTAAGAATCATGGTATCTAAAACTAAAAGAATAACCAAAAATGTTTGGTTCAAAATTCGAAAAAAAATTGTAGTTGCTTCGATTTCTGTGTGAAGCAATTAATTTTTTGTATAACTTTGAATGCAGTTATATTGGTTTTAAAAATAGCATAAAGTCTTCTTTCAGCAAAATATCCTCTCTAGAATATTTAAGATACTTTCTCTTCATGTCCCATAGTCGTGGGACGCCCTGTATAGGGTGGCTCATTCAATATAGGAGCTCGGTCCGGATAGGAAAGTCTATAACTATAAGACTTACGAAGATATGTTCTAAGGAACCATGTCATCGATTTTAATTATAAGAAAAACTGCGTCGATAAATTAAAAAAAAGATCTTTTTTCTTAAAGCTTACACAATAAACACCTACTAAAATAATTCCAATCATTTTAGACATCATATTTCATATAGACATTTACTGCTTAACACCTACACAATCTAGATATCGATAGAAATTGTGTGAGTTTATTTTTTTTCTATGCAGCCGGGTTCGATTCCCGAGCTGGGTACAGATTTTTCAAATATATGAATGCAGTTTTTCTTATTAAAATTTGATAACATGGTTCCTAAGAACATATCTTCGTATGTAGTATTATAGTTTCAGACTTTCCCATATTGACCACTTTAAATGAGCCACCCTGTATAATAAATAGATACTTAAATAAATAGACAGCCACGACCAAGAATCAAATATAATTATATGCTAGTGACGCGTAACACGATAAACCTGCGACCATATATTATATAACATGGACGTCTAACGCCAGATCAAAAGTGCCCCCAGAATCAATTGTTCAATTGTGCCAAGATGGGCAGGACATAGCGCTTTTCTTAACACCGCGCATATTTCGGCGCATCATCTTTGACAAATGTTTATAGAATATAGCCAATCAAAACTATGATGGACCAATCACAACATTCACAACTACTTTTAAATGGCGGTTTTAGTTTTTATTGCCTGACATTGAAATTCGTTGCCGTGACGCATTGAAAAGGGGGTGACATTTGTCAACTAAAATTTAGGACCGTTTTTGAAAGGCAATTTAGTATGGCGCACGGCTTCCATGTTTTATTTGTTCGTAGCGATAAACCGACGTTTTTCATGAATAACGCTGCATTTCAAGATGCTACAGTGTTGTAATTTTAATTGAAATAATGAAGTCCAAGAATTCAATTTAGAAGCTGGTATCATTTTGGATTGCAGCGTTGTTTTTGATAAGCGTCGAAATGCTTAAAACAGAACCATCATAAGCTGTTTTATTTCACCGCTTGTCTCATTAGCAGTGATCGGCACTAATATCTTATCTTATCTTATTTGCCCTTACGGATACACTTCGACCCATTGGGATCTTTTGTGTAATTGCCCCCTGTTTCGCCTACCCCAAGGATTGTTCTATCAACTCAATATGTTTGAGGATGGACCCTAGCGGTGACGTTTTGACCTCCTTCGGTTCTAGATAACTAGTTCCGAAGTCTTTCATCCTTTGTCTGGCGAGGGCATGACATTCGCACATCAAGTGTTTCATTGTCTCTTCTTCCTCGCCACACATTCTACAGTCTATGCTGTCAGAAAGACCCATTTTGGCCAAGAGAGTTTTGACTCCAAAGTGTCCCGTAAACACCCCTGTTATGAGTTTGAGTTGTCTTTTGCTATATTCCCAAAGCTTTTTGCTCCAGCCCGAGTCTACTTCGTGCATAAAGAGCTTTGAGTGCCTGAGCCCCGTTAGATTGTTCCACTCTTCCTGGTGCTTCCATCTAACTCGCTCTTTCATCGACTAATCGGCACTAATAACTTTAATAGTTATTTATGTGGCTGGCGCGTAATAAGAGGCATCAAACATGAGTGTGGTTTTCTGAAACGAGCCGTAGGCTAGTTTCATAATAAGGTCACACGAGTGTTTAATGCCTAATTACGTACAATCACATACATACATAACTTTATCAACATCCTTATCATAAGTTTAGAATTATTATTTACCTTCATTTATATTGATATCCACTAAGTACAATACCTCTAAATATATCAATTCAAATCAGTTGAAGTTTATTACTCAATTTGTGTAAGAATATCCTACAATAAATTTAATATGTATTGAAAAAAAAAAAAACAAAAAGAAGTTGACTTTATACTTTAATGTTAATATTATGAGGCACTGAACTTTAATGTTAACATTATGATACAGCCAGACACCGGTTTCTTAATATAGGTCATTACATTACCGTCGTCTGAATACCTATATTATAGGATAATTATGATATGGAAGTAGATAAAATAAAATGTATTTATTATGTCATGTTTTTGTTTCAAAAAATATGTTCGAGTGTGTGTTCCGTATTAGTACATTACTATAGAGGACGGGAAACGAAGGGTTACAGGCCAAGTAGATATATCTGGCCGAAGGAACTGAGGCCAGATAGGGATACGCGGCCTGTAACCCTGTTTCTCGCCGAGATTTGTATAGTGCTTTTCTCAAACTTGCCACGAAATAAAACGAACTGATTTCTCCGAACCATACTACTCGTATTTGATTTGTAAATAAACCAATAGTACAGTATCGTACAACATTAAAAAAAAACATTCGCGCCTAACTTTTTTTTTAAATCTGTTTGAGGTGTCCTTTTACCTGGTGGTATAGACATTAGTTCTTAGGTTATTTTTTTTCTGTGGCTGAATGTCAAGACATAGTGTCACAAATTGACGTTTCAAAACAAAAGACAGTTTGTTTGCAGGGGTCCATATTGGCACTTATACAATTTTTTCTTCGAATATTTTTACTAATACCGTTTTTTACTCATAATCATCATTACACTGAGAGAAAAATGCCATGTGAATTTAACAAAGTCGACTTGTAGCGTGGTTATCCGTTTGAAACAAAATTATTTTAGTAAACGGAATCAATCACAATATTGATGACACAAGTCGAATTTGTACGAACAACAAGGTGAAACTAGTTGAAAGATATTTGATTGAATCAACCAAACATATGTTCAAAACAATGTGAGACATGTTGTTTTTATAAAATCGACTTGTTGATTCAAATAAAACTTAAACTTGTAACAATTACAACCTGGTGTCATGTTGAACTAAAAATATTGTTTGACTATTTCAATAGTATATATTGCTGAAATTACATTACCTAACTTGTTAAATGCTATCTTGTTAAAATAATATAACGGGTTGTTAAAATAAACAGTACATGTAGTTGAAAGTACATTACATAACTTGTTAAATACTATCTTGTTTAAACAATATTACAGGTTGTTAAAATAAACAGTTACATGTTGCTGAAAGCACATGACTAACTTGTTAAATGCTATCTTGTTGATAGAATATTACAGGTTGTTAAAATAAACAGTTGCGTGTTGCTGAAAGTACATTACATAACTTGTTAAATGCTATCTTGTTAATAGAATATTACAGGTTGTTAAAATAAACAGTTGCGTGTTGCTGAAAGTACATTACATAACTTGTTAAATGCTATCTTGTTAATAGAATATTACAGGTTGTTAAAATAAACATTTGCGTGTTGCTGAAAGTACATTACATAACTTGTTAAATGCTATCTTGTTAATAGAATATTACAGGTTGTTAAAATAAAGAGTTGCGTGTTGCTGAAAGTACATTACATAACTTGTTAAATGCTATCATGTTAATAGAATATTACAGGTTGTTAAAATAAACAGTTGCGTGTTGCTGAAAGTACATTACATAACTTGTTAAATGCTATCTTGTTAATAGAATATTACAGGTTGTTAAAACAAACAGTTACGTGTTGCTGAAAGTACATTACATAACTTGTTAAATGCTATCTTGTTAATAAAATATTACAGGTTGTTAAAATAAACAACTTACTAATAGGTAGGGTAAGTTGGTTGACAGTGGGTCGGATGTACACAGTAATTATCGCAAATTCTGAGAAGAAGAAAGGTATTCTTAAAGCCTATTTAGGCACAAAATATGCCCACTAGCTCTATGTTTTTACTTACTTAATACCAATTCAATAATGTGAACAGCCGGTAAGCTGGTTCAAGTATATTCGTCGCGCAGAATGTTGCTTGAGATTTTTTAAGTTTAGTGAGTATTCCCAAAATTTGGTCAGTTATCTTTTATTGTCTTTTTGTGTACATATTCAATAAACGACTTTTAGACGATTAATTTATATTCAAAGTCGGGGTTAAAAGTGAATCAAGTAACAGGGGTGAACAGTGGACCAAAGGGGTACAAAGGAATCATGAACCAGAAAATATTTTTATGGAAATAAAGAGTTGAAGCTTCAGGTTAAGGCTTTCTATAGAAACGTTTTGCACATGCGGGTAACAATGAAAGTGTCTCAAAATGTTATAATAAGGAATCTGTAATAAACAAAATTCAATATTTTTTAACTTAAATATCTTTTAAATCTATTTACTTTTTACCTTTTGAATACTTGTACATTTTTAGGAAAATTATGGGTTAATGTTGCATATACATACCCTAATCCCATCTTATATTCTCGGTTATCATTCATATTTGATTTACTGTAGACTACTGGGTGACTCAGTGCAAGCCACCCCTGTTGCACACGAGATCAATTTAAATTTTTCTCTAAATGAGTTTCTTTCTCCAAATGGTTCATAGTTTGAAACTTTATGAATAACCTATTAAATCCTAGATAAATTATTGCTATAGTCCAAACATTATTTATAATATATGTCGGAGTCGCGCTTCAGTTGGCGCAGACCTGTACGGCACGTCGAGTCATCGAACGCCAGAATTGTGTTATTTACAATGAGAACAGTTTTGTTTGCAATGTTTGCAATTAATTTGCTAAGAGTTACTAAATCTAGAAAACGATAAGCAATGTATTGCTTGGAGTGGTCTTTGCTTTGGTCCATGCACGTAGATAATAAAATCCGGTTGAGATCTACCCGCCTGTTTTCATGATGCATTTGCATTCGCGCGTTAGACTTCGAAAGAAGTCATTCTTGCTTTAGACATTGGAAAGTCAATTCATTCTGATTCCCGTCCTAGACTACGAAAGATTGATTCTTGCTTTAGCCTTGGAATAGATTCTGATTATGATCATTCCTTCCCTTAAGTCAGTCTATCTTGAGACCGCGAATAGATTTGATTAAGAGCACTCCAGAGTAAGAGGAGTTTGACTAGATTCAATAGTTCGTTAGATTCAGATTCAGATCGTTCTTTCCTAGCATCCTGGCGAAAGACGTTATTTCTTGTGTTTTGAAGTTGGTGAAGCATGGACTCAAACTTAGAACTCTCCAGTCGTTTTCTAATTAGTGTTTCCATTAATCGTGTTTCAAGAGTTTACCTATTGCAATGATCTAAAATTGTAATTACCAATGATTTGAAAAGATTAAAACATTCAACCCGCTGAGTTTCTTCCTGGTTCTTCTCATGTTGTGGTTTAACTCTTGCGAACCAGAGTAGTAATAAAAAAGATCTTAATTCATGTTGTGTTTTCATTATGAGTCCATGCCTACACGCATAAGTGCGTAGATTCAGTATTCTGAGTACAGTTAGTAATGAGTAGCTAGAAGTTAGATAGCTAAACCATCTCCCCTTATAGCTCGGCCGGACCTGATATAAAAGCGGCCCGACGCCGTTATATATATCATCGTTACTTACGGAGATATGACCGCTTAAAAATGGAGTGATCCAGTGTCAACCATCTTACCCTACGTTTGTAAGCTAAATCAAACTGACTGACTTGCATATTCCTGAATTTGAAATAAAAATAAAATTATTAAATATTTTTTGATCAACTACGTAGAAAGTTTAATTAGAAAGTTTTTTAAGTTTGAAACTATTAAAGTAGAAAGTTTATAACTTAACCAGAACCTATGGTAATTGGGGCGTAATCAGCGATCATCTTTTCTTTTTCTCTCGCTAGTACCAAACACTCCGAAAAGATAGATATAGCTTATTTTTTCGACCAGACTATAATTATTACCTATTAGGCTCGGGCACATTAAAGTTAAAAGAAATTAATAGCATTTAGGTAAATACTTTCAACAAAAGTAAACTCGGTATCATATATTGTTAATTTTATAAGTACACATTTAAACTCCATTCACACATTTAAAATGCTTATTGCGGAGCATGGCCTTTGAAAGTGAGATAATTTTTACATGCTATTGACATGCTCTTAGCCGCTTTTTCAAATTTCGGTTTTCGCGCTAGTCCTCCTTATCTTGTAGACAGAATAAGCTAAGCGTGCCAAACTAGTTGATGCTACATAACACCGGTCACGTGACGACGCTTCACAAACCTACCTAAATACATCTTATCTTGTTGTTTCAACATTATAATGTTAAAATATAGCGCAGAGACGCTACGGTGTTGCCATATTAAAATAAAAAAATATGACAGGGTAATTTGATGCAAAAATCAGTCAGCAAATAATGTTCAAAACTACAATTCGACATTCTTAATAAAGAGCGCTTAGAAGTAAGAGACGTCTTATGTGGTAATTATAATACATCATAAACTAGATTTACACCAAAAGTTGTGTGGTAAAAGAGTGTATGACATCGCCTCTTTTTTATGGTCAAGCTCCATACCTACGTTGTTTTTGAAAAAAATTTGCCCGTCCATTTTTATTAGGGTTCCATAGTCAACTAGGAACCCTTATACAGGGTGGAAAAATCGAAGCCACATGGATGGCAACTACCTTAAATATTGTAAATAGCACATTTTGTGTAAGGGAGACTTTCCTTTATTTTTAAAAACAATAAATACTTAATTGAAGGATTTATGAAAAATCGCTTGCCTCAGTCGGGATTCGAACCGGTCAAATGTGACAAAAAATAATGTGCTGTATTTTATGATGCAGATCGAAAGGGTTACTGATAAGGTTTATTATTCTCTAAATAATAAATACAATCAGAATAACGGAAGGCCATGAAAATTGTAAACGAAAAATTAAAACACACAAAATAAAACAATAGGTATTCATTTAACCCTTGACTACCTACGTCCTGTTTGTATCACACAACCACCTACGTGCGGTCATGGAGACCGCTTCTTCTTATGGGACCTGATTTATTTACTTTGGCGTGACTGAAGGAGGTTTAAATATATTAAATATACTTTAAATTGTTTCAGGCATTTATTAACCAACAAGAATACAAAAATAATCAACATTTTGTATTTCAAACTTAACATATTTGATAACGTGTCGTATTTTCGATTACAAAACTAAGTATCCTTTAGGATATGAGATTACAAAATTAAAGAACATTAATATAAGTCTTATCATTATAAAAAAAAAAAATTGATCAATCAAAAATGCTATTAAACTATTTAATTTGGTTACAAATAAGATATTTTTGTAAAATTACACGCTTTTAAAATAACCATTCTTGTCTGCTGTCGTCACACAATTTGTTCGAACATTCAAATTCAAAGCAATTTTATAGTCCCGCGGAAGACGCTAATTATTTGCACGATGGTCTAAATAGGGTCTCACTAATTTTTGGGCAAGTTTCTTCATAAATTTGAACCTTTTGCAAAATTGTGTCAAACTATAGTAACAATTATTATGACATTTAAATAACACAACCACCTACGTGCGGTCCCTGAGACACTTACAAAACGTATCGTAACCACCTACATGCGGTCTCACAGACCGCCGATGCTAGTTTATTCCTCACCAAATCCAAATGAGTGCACGTCTGAACGAATCGACAGCATGGCCGGCACTGCGGAGGGGCTGGGGAAAGGTACAAGGTCACAGAGGCGTGAGCGATGTACTTGCGTTCAGCTATTGTCAATTTTGTATAATCCAGTGTCTGTGAGACCGCACGTAGGTGGTTAAGGGTTAATAACCTTACTAAAACCTCGCTATCTTTTGAGCAATTTACTTTTCGTAGCTCGTTGCAGTGAATGTGGTGAAAATTAGTAATAGCTGCATGGACTAATTCTAGTAATTAATTCACGTGACGGGTGAAATCAAATTTAAAAGGTAATTGTTAGTTTCCATGGCCTTCCGTTATTCTGATTGTATATGTTATTTAGCGAAAAATTAACCTTATCCTTCCAATCTGCATCATAAAATAGAGAACATTATTTTTTGTCACATTTGACCGGTTCGAGTCCCGTCTGAGGCAAGCGATTTTTCATAAATCCTTAAATGCAGTATTTATTGTTTTTAAAAACAAAGGAAAGTCTCCCTTACACAAAATGTGCTATTTACAATATTTAAGGTAGTTGTCATCCATAATTATGGTATTCGATTTTTCCATCCTGTAGTTTCGCTCTGTCCGTCCGTCCGTCAGTCCGCGGATTATCTCAGAAACCGCTAGTACTAGAAAGCTGTAATTTGGTACGATTATAAATATCAATCATGCCGATAAAGTGTCGCTTCGAAAAACGAAAAAAAAATGTTGCAGGGTACTTCCCATTCATGTAAGTTAGGGGATGATTTTTTTTCGTTTCAACCCTATAGTGTGAGGTATCATTGGATAGGTATTTTAAAAGTAATAGGGGTTATCTAAAAAACATTTTTTGATAAAGTTAATGGCATTGGAAATATTCGCTCCGGAATTTCACACGTACCGAGTTAAGGTGGTCCCCGAGGTTTTCATCGGTTTTTAATGAGTTTTGAGTTCTTATAATTAATGATGCACTAGAGCTAAAATTATGACAGTCATGACATATCGTTGTCTGTGAGAAATTGCAGTATTATTCCCAAAGATGATTTTATTATTCCCCATTCAGGGATTCATTTTTTTGTGAGCTGGTATCACTCACTATCTTGAGTCACTCGTCATTCGTCAAATACATTCCATTACCTGGCGTCGCTTCGAATAACGTTACATATTTTAAGGTGAGTTACAAATATAAATATTTATATATTGTTAGTTTCCATTTAAATGTACTCGCAACAGCATATTTATCATACTTATTATTTATTTTGTCATAAACTTACATCGCCATAACCTAAGATTTAGTACTTATTCTGTAAACTGCTGTTAATTATCGAAAGTTGCTTTTGTTAATTAATTATAAAACCACTTTCATGAAGTGTCTCTATGTCATTTGGCAGTGAGTTGGTGTAACAGTATTTTTTTATGTATGGGAGGTTGGGAGGTACCTACCCTAAAATAGGTTGATGGTAAATATTGAATAAACTTTAAAATTATGTTTTTTTTAACAGAAGAGCCTGAAGTAGAAGAAAAGCTGCACTGGTTAAGAAACTGTGTAGATCCATGGCACTTAGTTGAGGTTAATTGGGAAGCTACCACAAAAGTTAGATTATCGTCACTGCAATCAAATTCTGGAACAGTCGAAGAATATTTAAACTTGTATCCGGCTCTCAAACTACCTGAAGGTTATCGCTTGGTAAGTATCTTGAAAAGGTTCCCTCCGATATGCATTTTTTTTTGCCAAGTTTCGTGCTCATATGTGACGTTCCATCACAGAAGGGCCCTTATGGCAGGTATTGAATTACACATAGATCCTAAATCTGCATTAAATAAGCTATCTAATACTAAAAATAATTAAATAAATCGGGTAATTTTTTAATTAGGTATCAAAGTAGGTATTGTCATTGAATCGTACCTATATAACATAAACTTTCTTATAAGCAAAAGTTGCAAGTAATTACAACATTTTTAACGACAGTTTTCATATTTTCGAACGCGCTCTGGCATAAGGGCCCTTTTCTACTAAACTTTGAGGTGAATTTTATTATAGAAATACTTAACGTACACTACTGAAAGCAAGCTACAATTACACGTCTATTCGTATATTTTACTATTTAGCATAAATTCGAAAAACGATAATTTCGAACGATTTTACAAAAACGTCGATATCTCCGTAACTAGAAACCTCCATAAGGGCCCTTTTCTGATGGAATGTCACATATTTCTGATCAAAATAAGTTGTAAGATGTTATGCCGATGCCGGGTAATTGCGCGCGGCGGACGGTGCGAACTTAGCTAGTTCAAAATAGAACCTGCCGCAGGTCGAACCGACCTTTCAAATCGACATCAAAGATAATAATATAATAATAATAATAATAATATAAACGTTTATTTTCAGACCAATGATCCATATTATGTTAGTAAAATATATGTGCTTAGAAGTAGTGTTAAAGGAAAACAATATAAAGTAAACTAAATTAAACTAAAAAATAAAAACATCATTATTTAAGGGCATGAAGCCCGATCCACCGCTTCAAGAATGGCGAATCCCACCTATCAGCAACAGCGCGCAGGAGCATGTTGCGGCTGTCACGCACCCGCTGTAGCATGGAGGCGCAGCGCGCGCGCATGATGGCGGCGAAACCCGCCGTGTCAGTCTCCGCGAACATCGCGGAGGCGCTGCAATGACGTGGCAGCCGCAACAACGTTCTGTACGCGTTGTTGTACTGTATCCGCAGGTCGTTGTATGCCTTCTGCGTATGGTTAACCCATAGGCTGCATGTATAGAACGACTGGCCGTATGCTTTGAAGAGCGTGACTTTTACTGACTCAGCACATTTTGCAAACCTACGAGCCAACATGTTGCATCGGACAGACAGCGCCCTGCGCTCCCTTTCAATGTCAAAATTATCTTTTTGATCCGCGGTGACCCAGTGACCCAAGTACTTAAATTTGTCCACTCTCCGTAATTTTACGCCTGTAAGAAAAAAATCAGGATCATCCGTATAGCGAGTGTTATCCGGTTTGAAAATCATGAGCTCGCTCTTCTGAGCATTGTATTTGAGTCCATTGTTCACCGCATAGGATTCACAGATACTGAGCAATTTTCTCAGTGCGCCATTCGATAATGTCATAAAATAATCTGCATAATTTGAAGAAACTTTATTTAATTATCCGTAAAATGGACAGACATGATAACAAAGAGGTAAAAAGAAAACAAAGATATAATTGAAATTGAAATTTGCTTATTTTTTTTTTTAATTTCAGATATTGAACCAGAGTCTGAAACAAATGCTGCGTTGCTGTTGCTACCGTATTTGGTGCCTTCAATAGTGTCGAAGAAAAAAGGAAAGCCCTCATGGAAGCCTTCGCGTAGCGAAATCCGGGATGGATTTATATTGCAAATAGCTAGTTGATGGACTACAATTATATAGAACGCGCTTCCAATTGGAATTCTAGTGCTTCATTATTAGAATTCAAATTACGACAAGATATTGTCTAAAGATGCAGCGTTGTTCATGGTAAGCGTCGATATTACTAATTATTTTGTCAGTTTTGTACAAAAAAATATATTCTTCTTACATAACCGGGTAATGTATAAGGAATAACTTGTTATTCGTACATTACCAATTATTTTGCCAGTTTGCCAGTTACAGTACACGCTTAAAAATACATGTATAATATTTTTGCTTCCGTCAAATTATAGTTACCGAGTATAAAGGTTCCGTTTTGCCATTTTGGCTAAGGAACACTAAAAATATGTTTATGGTTCAACAAGAACAGGAAAAAGGAGAGTATTTTTTATGAGAAAATTAGCCGTTTCTTTCAATTTTCATTTACGAAGAATAATTTTTTTTTTGTACATAACTGACAAAATAAATGGTAGGTAATGTACGAAGAACAAGTTTTATCTTTACAGATTACCCGGTTTTGTACGAAGAATATTTTTTTCTTTGTATATAACTGATAAAATAATTAGTAATGTATGAAGAACAAGTTTTTCTTTATACATTACCCGGTTTTGAACGAAGAATATTATTTCCTTGTACATTGCTGGTAATGTAAATTGATAATGTACGAGGAACAAGGGGCCAAGGTTCTGCAGTATTGGGGTTTTTTGGAGATCTTGCTCGACTACCGGGTACGCTGGCATCTGATTAAAGTTTACGAAAACCCGAGTGTCGGGTACGCGGTGTCGAATGTGTTAAGTTGACATACGTTGAATTGTTAAAAGTTGATTTTAATAAATGAAACCTTTAAATGTATGTTTTGTTTTTCATATTTATTAATTGCTTACCTGTGTGCAGAAAGAACGTGGTCGTGACAAAAATAATGCATTTGTTTTGGTCCAGAATACTGATTGAACTTGCTAACAAAATCTGTCATTTTATACAGAAGCGCCCACTTTTCGCCCACGACCATCTCCTTGCGCACACTTTTTTTATTATATACCTATACATTGTCAGATACGTTTGTGTTTGTTCTGTCATTTTTGTTTGGACTTATTTATAATCAACTTGTATATCTTTTTATTGTAACATACACTACATGTCTGTTCCGTAAATATTTTGATTGTTACAACATCTTGTTCATTTTGCGGTTGTATACGCGTATTTTTATGTTTTTTTCTACTTTCACTTGAAAATCTAATACCGATAAGGAACATTTTTTTCTTTTTGTCGTTAGGTTTCCGTCTGAAAGTAGAACGAAACTTGAATACGTTAAGAAGTAGGTATAATCGCAAATTCAGCAAGACCGTGCAACAAACAAAATGCGAATGCAACATGTATGTAATGTAGCAATAATAAGATAAAGATACAAGTTGACTTAACAGTAATAATGTTGATAGAACAAGCACGTACTGTAACTACAACATGATAAAACAACAAGCTTATTATAGATTCAACAAGCAAGTTATGTTGACTCAACAAGCTAATCATGTTACGACAACATTTAAAGCAAATTATAATAACAAACCGAGCATGTTAAACCTATATGGCAGCCATGTAAAAATAACAAGATCATCTAAATGTAGGCATGTTGACTCAACAAGCTAATCATGTAACAACAACATTTCAAGTAATTTATAATAACAAACCGAGCATGTTGAAATTATATGCCAGCCATGTAAAAATAACAAGATTATCTGAATGTAGGCATGTTGACAGTACATCCTTGAAATGTAGAAATAACTAGACAATCCAATAAGCTAATGTTGACTCAACAAGCTAATCATGTCACAACAACATTTCAAGTAATTTATAATAACAAACCGAGCATGTTGAAATTATATGCCAGCCATGTAAAAATAACAAGATTATCTGAATGTAGGCATGTTGACAGTACATCCTTGAAATGTAGAAATAACTAGACAATCCAACAAGCTAATGTTGATAAATTTAACAAGCTACGCTTCACGTAGAACCAACATGGTAAGTAGCTTGTAAAATCTACAAGTTTCACTTAACGTAGAAATAACATGATACAGTAGCTTGTAAAATCTACAAGTTTCACTTAACGTACAAATAACATGATACAGTAGCTTGTTAAAACAACATGATAAGTAGCTTATGGAATCAACAAGTTACTTTTAACGTAGAAATAAAATGACAAGTAACTTGTTAAATGTACTAGTTACACTTAACAAAATCGAACTTGTAGTTTGAACCAAAGAGCACGTAGGCGCTATTTTAATCAAAAATTTAGTTGACCGAACATGAATTCTGGTTGTTTTTTCTCTCAGTGTACTCCGAAAATTTTTTCTCATACTTTTTTTCTTACTAAAAATTATACTTCTACCTACAATGTTAATAACGATTTTTATTTCGAAATTTTATCCTCCTAAAGTCGTCAAGTAGATTAATCTATACTCATAAAGTTATTTGAAATAAATTGTTTATTTATAAACTTTTTCCCATTAGGTTCACTCTGTTGTGGTATAATTATTTTATGAATAACATAAACTATGTAGTCATAATGGGCTTTGTGCAGAAACTGTTGTGACATACTCAACTTTAGCATATTTCTTTGTGGCAGATTTCGAGTTGTTCGAATATTATTCGAGCATAATTTCGATGCTCCTATTTATGATGAGGCATAATCTGGACGTGCATAAAAAGTATCGGCAGTTTGTTTTAGCATAACAGAGAAGGAATAATAAATTACAATCTCTCAATATAATCGAGGTAGTAGTAATATTCTATACGTTACTTACTGTGTTACTGAGCTGAGTACTTTCTAGGTTGCTAAAAAAAATAACCTCGAAAAATAACCTTCTAACCTAACCTATCCGAGTCGGATCTGCCCCGGAAGGTTTTGTTCGCTCGCTTCGCTCGCTCACTGCAGAAATTTTCACCCTCACAGCAAATTCTGCCTGACGAAAAAGGCAAGTTTCGAACATGTGGCTACATGCCCAAAAAATGCAAATCTATTTTCTGTCTTATAACTCGGCGTAATTAATGATATGCCAAGATAGTTTCGGACAAAATAATATTCGAAATATTGTTATTTAAGCCAAGCGATATTTCTGTCTCATTAAGTTGATGCCAAAATAGATTTTACCAAGTCTGTTCTGTCCTAAGCGTTTCGGACAAAAAAAGTTTAGAGGGAACCCGTTTAGTACAGTACCTACTCTGCCACAACCTGATTTGTGCAGGTAGCTAGTTTACAGTAATAGTACGATTTATATTTAATTAAACAAAAATAATTCATACATAAAACCAGTACAGTACAGATAAAAATAAATACCTATAACATTAGAATATATATTATAGCATAAAATAAGTATAGTGAAAAATTATATAAACATAAAAGTTAGTACTAAAGATATGTATGAAAAACAATATTATGAACATAAATAATTCTATGTGATGATGATTATGAACAAAGATTATTCTAAATACCGATCATTATGAAGTTAAATTGTATAAGAAAAATTTTCGGAGTTTCAATAATCGAAGTTGCAATTTTATAAATACTTTGGCGCACCCTGTTTGCAGTCCTAGGTGTGAAATAAATACATGAAATCTCTTTACATATCATCTTAGCATATGCCACCGGATACATAGTATTTCCGGGTTTAATTTGAAGTAAGTAACATCAACATTCCGTAGCAAGTTTGAGAAAATTTATTTTACACGAAATACCGCCGCGTGGCACGCGTGGTGCTAATTAGGTAATACGTACTTGTATTTAGGAGCAAGCTTGTCGTAGTGCTGCCGGTAGTGGCGGTTGTAGAAGGAGCGGTCGTGGAACACTCGCTGGCACTTGTCGCACGTCATCGGCTTTGTTTCCATGTGCATCTATACAGGAAAATACATTTAGGACAAATATTTATCTACAGGGTGCTCGTGAGCATTCCGAAAGATTTAAATGCTGTCCTGAGCATATTTAGATTATTTAATGTTATATAAAGTTTCCTGGATTCGGCTTGGGTGCAGAGATAATTAAGTTTTTCGACGTCAATCGTCATAAAAAATATTTTTGAATACAATGCTACCACAATGTGTTCTAATATAACCACACCTTTTGCCTGACAATCAAAAAATAAGAATAGACTTGACGAAAAAACCAGTCCTTAAAAAAAATCATTTAAAAAATTAATTTTAACAAATTGTTTTTTGATAAAAAGTATTGGAAATGTTAAAAAGTATTAAAAAAATATGAAAAAAAAAGTTTTTTTTTGTGGAATTTGACATTAGGTCTCATAATATTTTTTTATTTATGTTGATGTCTAGAATTCATAGTTAAAATCTTTCGCCATGCTCGCGAGCACCGTGTATAATTTATATAAAAACAAAAAATAAGTATATTCCTTCTGCCTTGAAGGTTTAGGAAGGGGATTTTTTTAAATTACTACAAGTTTTAGAAATAGTAAAGTATTTAAAAAATAAATTCAACCCTTCTGAGACTTCCAAAAACATCTTGTCTTCTATTCTGAGTCCCAAACCTTCGTTATATTTTGCTAAGAGGCAGAGGTTATTAATTTTTAGTAGACTTTACTAACCTGTATATGTTTCTCCAAGGAATTTTTCGCTTGAAATTTCTTACTACAAATATCACATATATACGCCTTCAAATTATGTATCTTCTTATGTTTGGTGAAATTACTCGAATCACTGAAAGTCTTATTACATAGCCCACATTTATAAATAGGTAGGTTCGCGTGATCTCGCATATGCTTCTTATAACCGTCAGGTTTTTTATGTGACTCGCCGCAAAGTTGGCATTTTAACATCTGGTTTGTGTTTATCATTTTGGCGAAAGCATCTTGGAGAAGATGTTCTATATGGTGACGTTTCGTATCGTTCTTTCTGTCGAAGACTCTGGCACAGACGACGCAGACTTTAGCGTCGCGGGACTCTGAGTTGAATTGCTTAGTTAAGGCCGCTGAAAATAAAACAAGTTTTTGACAAAAATAATAACCAATAAGGCTTCTGATGTGATCAATACGATATATGAAGGGTCCACGGAAAAAAACAGGTCCAGTGTTTAAAAAAATCAGGGCAAATTCACACATTATTCTGTTAAAAGTAAGGTGGTTTTCCCTTTTGTAATTTGAATTGACTAGACACGTTCTTTCAGTGGACATAAGTCGTGAACAGAAATACATTTATTTTTTTATAACAAAACGAATTGTTTAAAAAACCTTAATTACAGTTAGGTACGATATCTTTAGAAATTGAATTGATCGGCTTTTTCATATTATAATATCGCTTATACTTTGTAATATTAACACCAAAACTGAGTGCTTATTTTTTTTCTTTGTCAAACCTGACTTATTATTTAATATTAACATCATGATGTTTAGAGACCTTTTACATCTCTAAATCTTTTTTTTTTTCTTTTTATTCTGGCAACTAGAGAGAGACCTTTACATCTCTAGTAGTACAGATATAGATGTATATATATATTTTTTAAATAAATTCTTTAATGCATATTTTGAAAAGAGTCCCTCTGAGTTTCTTATTGGTTCTTCTCAAGACAGTGGTGAGGGTTAGAACCGGTAGTAGATTTTTTTTCTTGTCACTGTCAGATGATTCGAAAATGCTTATTAATAAACTTACTTGAATAAAGAATAATTCGACTTTGACTTAACACGTTCGACACCGGTGACACAGCGTGTGTGACCAACAAAATCTGATTCCTATGCCAGTGACACACATACGTGATCCTGATCAGAGTAACCTTATTCTTATGTCACTAACATAAATCAATCTTCCTCCTATGCCAGTGCTATAGAAATACGAACGTTTTTGACACAAGTGCTGTGTCACTGGCATAAGAGCACAATCTGTTCAGTCGCTCATGCTTGTCAATGGCATAGGAGTTCTATCAGATAATTTCGATTGGCATAGTATTAGCACTTAGTGAAACAGTGGAGGCGAACGTGTTAAATTTAGGTTTTTTAATTTTTGGTTGATTGGCAACTTGTCTCAGCACCCAGGCCACGCGCATACGTTTGCATTTGTTCATGCACGCCCTCCATGCCGAGGACGACGGCAAAATTTATAAGGTGAATTTTGAGCCTTAATACCGCGTATCAAGGCAAAACTACGAACAAATAAAACATGGAAGACGTACGCCATACTAAATTGCCTTTCAAAAACGGTCCTGAATTTTAGTTGACAAATGTCACCCCCCCTCTTCAATGCATCACAGCAATGAATTACAATTTCAACCTATAGAAACTTACACCGCCATTTAAAAATAGTTGTGATTGGTCCATCAAAGTTTTGATTGGCTGTATTCTAAATAAGCGCGGTGGTAAGAAAAACGCTATGTCCTGCCCATCTTGGCACAATTGAACAATTGTTTCTGGGGGCATTTTTGAGCTGGCGTTAGAGGTCCATGTTACAAATGGTCGCAGAGGCAAAAGAAGTGTACTTTGCTTCTGAAAACAAGTATGTTTACATGTTGACTAACTGAAAAAACGCTAACTGTAAACTATGCCATCACATACAAATGCAGATGATGATTAGGCTTAGGACTTTTCATAGCATATCGTGGTTCTAAAATCCTTGGAGCCGCTATGTGTAAAGTTTTCGAAGTCAAAGTATATTGTAATATAAAATATAATGATTTATACCTACTGTCACATCGTTACTGAGTTAATTTAAATCGAACGTAATTAATTTTAATAATCAATCTTGATTTCATAAAAAGTGCATACGAAATTTAGTTACCTTACAAAAAAAACATAAATTTATTATCACTAACTTTTACCTGCAGGTGTGTGATGTGCGTGATAAAAAAAATCAAGCTTTCAATATAAATTTACTTGATGCCAGTCAGCCGAATAGCTTAGGAGTAAACGTAAAGTCAAACTTGCACTATTTTTTTTTCACAAATCCTTCTTGGCTTATGATCGGACTAGTATCTATCTCATTTCAACTCTAAAGTAAGGAGAAGAAGGTGCATAGCTTCCTGTTAAAGATGGAATCTTCAAAAATTCTCGGAAAAAAAAACACTTTCTTTTAAACGTTCGTAGCTCACGACTGATGCGGCTGAACGGTTGCTGCATACTAGCGAGAGGGGCGGGGTGAAATGGCGTCATGCATAATACAGCCAGTGAGCAAAAAAATACTACTAATTCAGTAGTTATTGCGGTCATCCGATCTTAGCCGGGGGTATCTTGAGTCGTATAAGTCGACAAACGTCAGTTTTGTTTTTTGTTCGGAAGTTACATGTAATTTATACGAAAAATTCGAAACTTTCGAGAAAAACAACATGATAATTTCGCCATTTTCATCGCTATTTCCGATCTAAGACTTTTTCTAGTTTGTCTTGAACCTAATTGTCTAGTTTTTTTATGGTTTCTGATATAACTAATTTCGTATGCACTTTTTATGAAATCAGGTTCGATTTTTTAAATTAATTACGTTTGATTAAAATTAACTCAGTAACGATGTGACAGTAGGTATAAATCATTATATTTAATATTACAATATACTTTGACTTTGACTTCGAAAATTTTACACATAGCGGCTCCAAGGATTTTAGAACCACGATATGCTATGAAAAGTCCTAAGCCTAATGATGATATAATGTTTGCTTTCTGAGAGGTACTGTGGTGGGTACTGCTCAGCACCAGCTCCAGAACGAACCTGCAGCTTCCTCCAGCCCAGCAGAGCCATGTGTGGGAACTCCTGGATGTCCACAACCTTCCCCCCCACCACGAGGGGTACTGTGGTGGGCGCGCATTTGCTGACGCTGATCTGAACCGGCTCGGGGCGCGGCAGGAGGGGGATTGCTTGCACCGCTTTGGTTCCTAGCGCTTTGTATTCGTCACATTCTGGAAATAATCACACATCAGTCTTCAGTGCACTGCTGGACAAAGGACTCTCCTATACTTCTGCGTATGGACGCATTAATAATAAACAAATTTAAAAACCGACTTCAACCGATTTCTCCAAGATCCCCGATTTGCTTCCATCATTGGTTTCCTGTCATCAAATCCTACTTTCTGAATGCAAATGCTTGTAAATTAATTAAAATTACCAAAAGCGCCATACATGTAGGAACCTATAACATTTGAAGAGATCCCTCGATTTCTCCAAGATCCCATCATCAGACCCCCAACTTGGTGCCAAATTCAAACACAGGAAGAAAAACACAACTATTAACAACTACACCTCAACAGCTAAGCCAAAAAAGAAAGCTGTAACTAGAATAACAAATAAAAAACCACAAAACCTACTAGACTACAACAATAATGCCTACGACGGTTCAGATCAGCGTCAACAAATGCGCGCCCACCACAGTACCCCTCGTGGTGGGGTCGGGAAGGTCGTGGACATCCAGGAGTTCCCACACATGGCTCTGCTGGGCTGGAGGAAGCTGCAGGTTCGTTCTGGAGCTGGTGCTGAGCAGTACCCACCACAGTACCTCTCAGGAAGCAAACATTATATCATCATCATCTGCATTTGTATGTGATGGCATAGTTTACAGTTAGCGTTTTTTCAGTTAGTCAACATGTAAACATACTTGTTTTCAGAAGCAAAGTACACTTCTTTTGCCTCTGCGACCATTTGTAACATGGACCTCTAACGCCAGCTCAAAAATGCCCCCAGAAACAATTGTTCAATTGTGCCAAGATGGGCAGGACATAGCGTTTTTCTTACCACCGCGCTTATTTAGAATACAGCCAATCAAAACTTTGATGGACCAATCACAACTATTTTTAAATGGCGGTGTAAGTTTCTATAGGTTGAAATTGTAATTCATTGCTGTGATGCATTGAAGAGGGGGGGGGTGACATTTGTCAACTAAAATTCAGGACCGTTTTTGAAAGGCAATTTAGTATGGCGTGCGTCTTCCATGTTTTATTTGTTCGTAATTTTTGCCTTGATACGCGGTATTAAGGCTCAAAATTCACCTTATAAATTTTGCCGTCGTCCTCGGCGTGGAGGGCGTGCATGAACAAATGCAAACGTATGCGCGTGGCCTGGGTGCTGAGACAAGTTGCCAATCGCTAACGCTTAATCGTCAATCATAAACGAAAGGCAGCTAACTGTCTTTGTCGCACTAATATGAAAGAGTGACAGTGAGGGAAAAATGCATTAGGTAAGTAGGTATAAGCTTTTCACTTTGGACACCCAATTAAAAAACCTAAATTTAACACGTTCGCCTCCACTGTTTCACTAAGTGCTAATACTATGCCAATCGAAATTATCTGATAGAACTCCTATGCCATTGACAAGCATGAGCGACTGAACAGATTGTGCTCTTATGCCAGTGACACAGCACTTGTGTCAAAAACGTTCGTATTTCTATGGCACTGGCATAGGAGGAAGATTGATTTATGTTAGTGACATAAGAATAAGGTTACTCTGATCAGGATCACGTATGTGTGTCACTGGCATAGGAATCAGATTTTGTTGGTCACACACGCTGTGTCACCGGTGTCGAACGTGTTAAGTCAAAGTCGAATTATTCTTTATTCAAGTAAGTTTATTAATAAGCATTTTCGAATCATCTGACAATGACAAGAAAAAAAATCTACTACCGGTTCTCTAACCCTCACCACTGTCTTGAGAAGAACCAATAAGAAACTCAGAGGGACTCTTTTCAAAATATGCATTAAAGATGGGCTTTTCAATTGGTCATTCTTTATTATTATTACATCCTGTATGGGTTAGCGCCGTTCATACAATTTCTTGTTAGACCAGCGCCCGTCCCGGTAATCCGCGTCAGCTAGCGCAGGCCCTTATATTAATACAGCTATATACAGGGTGGCCCATTTCCCGGTCAGTATGGGAAAGTCTGAAACTATAAGACATACGAAGATTTGTTCTAAGGAACCATGTCACCGATTTTGATAAAAAGGAAAACTGCGTTGATAAATATGAAAAAAAACTTTTTCTCTTAAGATTTACACAATAAACACCTAACAAAATAAATTAAAGTACGTGAAAAAAAAATAATTCCATTCATTTTAGACATCAAGTTTCTTAGAAACATTTACTGCTTAAGACCTACACAAACGATATCTGAATAGAAATAGTGTAGGTTTATTTTTTTCAAAACAACCGGGTTCGATTCCCTAGTTGGGTACAGTATTTTTTTTCAAATGTATGAATGCAGTTTTTCTTTTTATCAAATCGGTGGCATGGTTCCTAAGGACAAATCTTCGTATGTCTTATAGTTTCAGACTTTCCCATAATGACCGATTTGAATGGGCCACCCTGTATATTCTACACTTTAGTGGGACAGAACCATCACTTTCAAATGACGCCTAGCGTCTACATTAACATGTCAAAAAGACTAGAACTACTCACTGCGACTTTCCGTCCTTTTCACACATTGCTAAAAAAAGAGACGGAAGTCACATAAACTCTGCAACCATTTTAGAGCGTCAAATCTGTTATTTTATATACAGGTTGAGTTACAATACTCTGATGAAGTTTTATATGTATTACGATATATTAAAAAAAACTGTCTTTTACTGTATACAGGGTGTTAGCACCCGATATTTCGATACTATTGCAAACGCTATCTTAGCTCAATAATTTCAATTTACACGGTAAATATCCCGTTTTAAGTCATGCTAATAATGTGAATGACCATGTGGACATAAAAACTTTTATCTAATTTTGGTCTGGTTATTGAGACCCAACCTGTATATCCCGCCCATTTGCGTGTCTTTGCACCAAAAATACAATTATACATAAAGGTAGGTGTACCTATCATTTCTGTCAGTATCTCAGTTACAAAGTTAATAAATCTATTTTATACGAAATACACATATTTCTTCATTTGCCGACCTACCTTGGTCATGTTCGTGCATAGCTCCTGGTCTCTGAAAAATAAAAATAAATGTAAAAACACAGACTAAACATAATTTACGCTCAGAAAGTAACAAGTGAAATTTACTTTTAAGTAATGCAGTTACGTAGAAGGTAGGTAATGACAGTGTTCATTTCGTAACCAGTTGCGTAAGCAGAATGAAAATATAAATACTAGTTCAGCGTATGTGACCCGGTTATGATGCTTTAAAGACCTCCGTATCCTAACAATGCCAGCCATGTATATTCTAGAAGTCATATTATTTATAAGAAGTAATCCCGGTCTTTTCAAGAAATTTAATGTTGTTGAGAGAAATTTAAGGCAAAGATATAATCGAGATTTTTGTACGGTAATTACTAATACAGCCCTGATGCGCAAAAGTGTGAAACACCTTGCATGTATAATATATAATAAGCTGCCTCATTCCTTGAAACTACTGCAAATGCCACTATTTAAAAATAAATTATTTACACTATTAATTGACAAATGCTATTATTCTATAAGTGATTATTTAAATGATAATTTATAAATGTTGACTGACCAATAATTTATGTTTCTTTATCCATTGTTAATAATTTATAATTTTAAAACGTGACATTTACTAATAATTTATTTCTAACTAATTTGTATTATTGATTGTATTGATTATCTACATAATGATTGTTGTAACTAGTTGTTGTACACCTCTGGGTAAAGCATAGTAGAACTTCTGAAATTCTTGTCCATCCACATACTGTAAATACCTATGTTTACAAATAAACGCTTTGATTGATTGATTGATATGTAAACGTTTTGTACTTAATCAAATCAGATGAAAATGCAAAAAAATATATTTTTCCTAACTAGTGCGCAAAAACGAACTTTGCGCGCGGTAATTTCTCTTTTTGACGCACTTGTTATGAAAAAATTCGTCCCTTACACGTGCAAAAACTTTTTTTAACTCGGGTGATTGTCGCCCTCGTTTCACTCGGGCTCCAACTTTCACCCTCGCCGAAAGAAAGTTTTCCCGCACTAGTTAGGAAATGTACTATTAATAACTCTATTGGATTAGACATTTTTTTCATCACCTGATTATTTTGTTATAAACTATTTGATAACGACAGATAAATAAAGCACTTAAGAGATCTTCGCAATTATCGAGTAAAGCATATATACAGGGTGTTTGTTATATCATTAGCCATATTGCAATATGTGTTGGTTAAAGGCGTAAAAAAATATTTGGTAAAACAAAAATAATCCATTTTTCATTATCCTTTTTGTTATAGATTTTTTTTTTAATCCTATTATCTAACGAATGTTTGGTCACTATGATCACCCCATCATCTCATAACTGCCAAATCAGATTGGAAAGGGTGTTTGAGTTTGCAACTTTAATTAACCCGCATAAGGTAACTAATTCAATGCGTTATAACGTACGTAACAAGTTTCCTACGCGTGGTGGGGAATGGAGGTGGAGCTTAACTTGCAGGTAAATCCCACGAGACAGCATTATCAGTCTATCGCATACAGTACTAATAATGAGGGTATTTTGAGTTGCGCGCCGATCTGAGGGTAGTTTGACTCGAGTGCGTTTACGCAAGCGCGCTCCTTCGTTGTTTACAGAGTGCTGTACAAATGGCACATGGCATCTTGCGATCAGCCGAGCCAGCATAATTTGACCTCAAGAACGGAGTAACTTAAATGTTCCGTCATACAAACGCGTACTGGTTTACCTCAGATATCGATTCTAATGCACTCTCTAAGCAAATTGAATTGTTGATGACGACGAGCAGGTACAGGTAGGTATGCGCTTGGGCAGTTTTAATCAAATAACAATCGTGTGTGCATGTAGTTAGGACATTTTATTCATTGTTTAGTGCCGATGGTGGGGTGAGTGACGTCGGCTGATCGGTGCTTGTGATGAACTCCTGATTGGCTAAGACTTGACTACTCAAACCTGCTACCCTTTTGTCTGCCATCGAATCGCACGGATTGAAACAAACTTGCCTAGAGACCACAAATTATGTTTTTGCCGGATAAAAAACGGGAAAAAAAACTAAAAAAAAGTGTCACTTTTTTTTTCAAAAATGTTGTGTACTGGTGATCGCGAATGACATATCCAAATTTGGCTAACGACATAACAAACACCCTGTATAATCCATACATAATAAAGTTCCCGTAGGAAACTAATTGCACAATAATTAATTATGCACTAAACAAGTAAACTGCACGAAAAAAGTTGATTAACGGGTCAGTTAATAAATATTCTACACATACTACCTCGACTACCTTGGCCATGTAGTGTCGGCAGTAAGAATACATTTGTGACTATCCCAACTCTTCCCGCGGATGTCGTAAGAGGCGACTAAGAGATTGAAGTGTCACTGACCATTTTTGATAGATAATTGATGATGGGCAGCAGCGTCATCATAGTGGACACATTACAGCGATCGCCAATCCGCTTGCCCAGCGTTGTGATTATGGGCATTTACCTCCTAATGCGTCTATACGCATAGTTAATAGGAGAGGCCTACGTTCGGCAGTAGCCTGATGACTGCGACCATATATAACACGGACGTCTAAAACCAGCTCAAAAATGACCCCAAAAGCAATTGTGCCAAGATGGGCAGGACATACATAGCGCTTGTCTTAACACCGCGCATATTTCGGCGCAACAACTTTGACAAATGTATATAGAATATAGCCAATCAAAACTTTGATGAACCAATCACAACTATTTTTAAATGGCGGTTTAAATTTTTATTCGTTGATATTGACACTTATTACCTTAGGGGGTGACACTTGTCAACAGGACCATTTTTGAAAGGCAATTTAATATGGCGTGTGGCTTCCATGTTTTACTTCTTCGTAGGTTGATGATGTGAAAATGCGAACTCACCTAAGGTCCCCCCACCCGCCATTTCCCTTCACAAGTTTCCTGTTATGTTTGGCCCCTTCAGGGTTGATGGATGCCGTGAGTCTTTTCGGGTAGAGGAGGTGCTTTGTCGTCTGCAGCAGCTCTTGGACCTTACTGATGACTAGATTCGCGTTGCAGTTGGATTTCTTGTGGTGAAGACCGCTGCAGACATAAAGAGAGGTCTTTAGAGATCTTTATTATCTGTAGTATACATATAGCAGTACAATACATGGACCCTGGTAGGGTATCGCAATGATTTCTAAAAACTAACAGGGTGTTTAGCCAAGTTGCTAATCGCTAGCGCTTAATCGTCAATCGTAAACGAAAAGCAGCTAACTGTCTTTGTCGCACTAATGAAAGAGTGAGAGAGAGGGAAAACTACGATACGCTACTAAGCGCTAGCGATTGGGAACTTGTAGGGATTGCAATCCAGCAGTGTTTTCAATCCAGCTGGATTTTTGCTGGATCGGCGTCAATCCAGCTGGATCCAGCGTGGATCCAGCAGGTAGGAAAAATACCAAAAAAAAAAACGTTTTTTTGCAATAAAACAGGTTAATTATTAATAATAATATTCAATGTTATGAAAGGGAGGACAATAACGCGTAATTTTTTGCGAAATATATACCTAAAAAAAACTTCAAAAATAAAATAATAAAGAAATTAAAAGACACGACTGCCGTTTTAAGCTAATTGAGAAGTGACAAATTATTCCTTTTTCAGCTTAATTCTTGTGAGCGTATCTACATATAGGCGCTTGTCTTATTACTACATATAATATTTTCTTTCGATTGAAGTCGGGGAACTTTTTGTTTTATTTTTTAATTATTTTATTTGTTTGAAACGTTTACGTTACGAAACGTTACCCCTTAGTTTAAAATTGGATAGAATTCAAAAACCGACTCCGCAGAGGGCTGAAACTTCGCTCCGGGGACGACCCGTCATATCATCATCTGAAAAATCGCTCTACCTTAGCCCCGTCACCTCACTTGAAGTTTTCAAACTAATTAAATGTCTTAAAAATAAAAGAAGTTTTGGCCAAGATGAGTTGCCAGTACCACCCTATTTAGTAAGAAAATGCACTGAAGAGTTAACCCCTCCTATGACACTTCTCATTAACCAGTCTTTTACAGAAGGAACAGTCCCAGATCTTCTTAAAATGTCCGTTATTAAACATGTAGGCCCTTCTCTTCTAAAATTTTTTTCTAAATTTTTGAAATCGCTATGTCGAACCGATTTTTTTTGTGAAAAGTTTAAAATATGTATTTAACGATACTCAAAACGGTTTCCGAAAAGGTCGCTCAACATCGTCAGCAGCTTTCAAGTACACAAACGAAGTTTTAAACACAATAAATGACAGAAAATATGCTATTGGTATGTTGCTAGTTGCTAGGTATGAGCAAATCTTATGATTGTGTTTTATATGATATTTTATTGCAAAAATTATTTGGAATAGGTATTAGACGCTCAGCTCACAATTGGTTCATACCATACCTTAATAAGGTACCTAAGGACCTGTAGGTCGTACACAATGCGTTGAAATAGAATATCAATATCACAACTACATCACAGGTACCATACAAATATTTAAATCAGATAAAACGAATATTACTCGATCCATACCCCAAGGCAGTGTTCTCGGTTGTGTTTTATTTTTGATCTTTATAATAAATGATCTGCCTAAATGTATAGATAAATTTTGTACTCTTTTTGCTGACAACATATCTGTAATTCAACTTTGCCACAATCAATTAGATTTAAATAATAGCTTAAATACAACCATTCAAAATATCGTAACCTGGTCGGACGATCACAATTTTAAGCTTAATTTCAATAAAACCAAACTCATGCAATTTATACTCAACCAAAAACGTAGCATAAACATAGATTTCTCATTCCGAACCACTACATTAGAATCTATCCACTCTTTCCCACTTTTAGCCATACACATTGTTTCAACCATTAATTGGAAGGAGCACACGTATTATTAGCCACGGCCGTCTAGGACTAAGCGCGGAATCGCGGAACCGTTTCAAACACGACGTAAAATAAGTTTATGTAAAGTTGATTATGCATTTTTTTGGTGAATTTTATTTGCGGATCCGCAGCGCTGGATCCAGCACCGGCTGCTGGATCCAGCAGACCGAAAAATGCGCTGGATCCAGCTGGATTGCTGGATGCTGGATCCAGCAATTGCAATCCCTAGGAACTTGGCTAAGCATCCAGTTTATTTAATATCTATCTAATCTCCGCTCCTATGGAACGGTTTTCATCTTGACATAAAAACCTTTACAACAACGCTTTAAAATTGAGATGCATGTTTTATGTTTTAGTTTGTTTGTTTGTTTTAAGCGCACTGAATAAATTCTTCTTCTTTTTTCTTACTTCTAATGTACTTAGACTAATATGTCGGAGACATGCTGAAGCGGGTAAGTTGGGTGGTCAAAGGAAACACCCAAACGCTTACAAAAAATATATATATTAATTTCAAGAAAAAAACCCAGTATTAACTGTAGGTACTAGGGGTGGTAAAGTTCGTTAAGCCTGACTGGTTTTCCGCCGGTAGTGAGGTACTCCCCCTGTTGTCTGCTAGGCGGTAGTGCAGTCCTGGGGTGACTCTGGAACGTTCCGGGGAGCGCCGTAGCTAGCGGGATGAATGTCGCAGTCCCTCCGTCGGTGTCCACGCGTGCTCTCAGGCCGGCCGAGACAAGGAAGTAGGTGGCACGACGCGTGTAAGGGTAAAGTTGCACCCTGGAATTACATCAATCTTGCTTAGGACCAGGAATTTAACGTCCGGCCGGTATGACCCCCAACGATGTCGCCAAGCTAGCAGCAAGGGAGCGAAAAGTAGCTGGTGGGTATGCATACTCAGAACGGAGTTACAGGAAGACAAAGGAATGTGCGGAAGCAAGCTTGCAAACTTATAGCCCTTTTAGAAAATTAATTTGTAACACGATAATTAAAATAGGGCATTCTCATTACATTTAAATTACTTCGTAGGGCACAAAATGCACAAAAAAACTAAAATACTAAGATAGGGCAAATGTATAGGACGCCATTTTATAACGGTACTTTACCGTTACGGAAAGCACATACGTGTACATGGAAATTTAATTACACAGACCTTAATAGGAATTTAAGCATGTAGGAACTCACTAAAACATAATTGGAAGCGAATTAGCAATGATAACTAGCACTTCTTAAAATCTAGATATATAACGTTTCAACACTTACCCTTACGGGGTGCAAGACGATATGTAGCTTTACGGGTACGAAGACGCCATTATATTGAAAACCAGGACTTCACTGCGGTTACAAAATATGATTTTCCCCATATTTAAATTTAATAAAATTTATTAGTGTGCAGCGCGTATGACGACACGGGCCTCCCCGTGAACGCGACTGCACACGTCCTCTGCTTAAGACGTAAGCACTGGGACTGGCGAATGGCGGGACGAGGCGCAAACGCAGCAAGTAGGAGAAACCCATACATAAAAAAACTGCTGACGCGGTTGCTATCCGCGCCAGTACAGTCGTGCGCACAATCGCGTATACGCTTTTAGAGTTTTATAGCGAAATCTATTACTTATTTCTTTTTAAATCGTGAATGATAACGTGCAACGTTACATTACCCCGCGCGCCACCGAAGGATTTTATTATTCTTGAATGATAAAATCCGCGCTTTCAGTACGTATTCGCATTCTGCATACAAAAAAAACTTCCATTCTTCACGCGTTCAAACTAAGCGAAATAAATCTATACAATAAAGATTTAGCGCATCCTGACAATTGCTAGGTACACTGTCCAAGCACGGACAAGTGACCCCTACGAATACCAAGCGAAACAGATGGATAAGGGTGGTTCCTTCAAATACCTAAAACACATACGGCACGGCAGACGACACTGAGCGTGCGCACCGCACACGACCGTAAAGCCCTGCACGACACGACAGACGACACTCAGTGTGCGCACCGTCGATAAAAATGAAACACGTACGGCACGGCAGACGACACCGAGTGTGCGCACCGCACACGACCGTAAAGCCCTGCACGACACGACAGACGACACTCAGTGTGCGCACCGTCGATAAAAATGAAACACGTACGGCACGGCAGACGACACCGAGTGAGCGCACCACACACGACCGTGAAGCCCTGCATGGCACGACAGACGACACTCAAGTGTGCGCACCGTACGCGACCGCCCTCTCGAGCGATATCAGACCCACTCGATTTGTTCGCGTAACTCTTGAACGGTAACGCCAGGAATATTCCTGGCGTATTCCCCGCGTATTGCAACCTCATACTCCAATTCAGGTTTTTGCAATGACAAAAATTTTACCCGGTGAGACATTGTAATGTACCAGAAAAAAAAATATGTACCGGAAAAACTATATGTACCGATAACTATGTACCAAAAATAAAATGTACCAAGGAAAAACTCCAACCGTGATAGGGTAAGTGTTGAGCGCTAATAAAACTTAACCTACTCCGTTCTGTTACAAAAGTGGGTAAAAAAAAACGTTTGGTTGATTAAGGAAAAGAGAAAAAAAAAAAAAATTATAGACTTAGTAAGAGGCAATAATAACAACGCCACCAAAACACAACACGATAGTAGCGCAAAATACAGGAAAGGAAAAAAAAATTAATAAATTTGCAACTAGTGTGTACAGTATAAAGTGTAAAGAATCACTATAGTAATTAAATATATAAAACAACGCTTGCGTGACTCAACTGAACTAGAGTTCTGCAGCTAAACTAATTACAATTCATAAAATTAACAAAAAAATAATAACAATATGTATATCACAGAAAACAAAATAATGCAATCACTAACACTTGTGACACCGATTGCACCTACAAGCGATATGCGTAAACCGCACAGAGTAACGAACACAACAGAGTAACAAATTTTGCTAACATAAAATGCCGAAAAGTGCTAAAATACAAACAGAAATAAATGAACTAGCATAATATGTCACAAAATTAAAATTGATAAATAATTAATAAAAACAACGATTTATATATTAAAATCGGTAAAAATAAATCGTTTCTATTAAAAAAAAATGTTAAAAAAAATAAGTTAATAATTTAAAAATGACTAGAATTGTTTAATGAAACAAAATTAAAATAGTAAAATAAATAATAATTTTAAAACTCGTAAAAAAAAACCAAAAGTCGTTAAAATGGACGAAATCGTCAATCGATAAAAACGAAATACGTACACACTAGTTGCTGCAACCAAAAAACAAAAAGCAACGTTTCACAAACATAAAAAAACAACCAACACCAACTACTTCTACACAGCGGAAACCAGACTTTGACCACGTTAAAGGGCGCCAATGAAACTTTGACCACGTTAAAGGGCGCCAATGAAACTGAATGAAGCGGGTAAGTTGGGTGGTCAAAGGAAACACCCAAACGCTTACAAAAAATATATATATTAATTTCAAGAAAAAAACCCAGTATTAACTGTAGGTACTAGGGGTGGTAAAGTTCGTTAAGCCTGACTGGTTTTCCGCCGGTAGTGAGGTACTCCCCCTGTTGTCTGCTAGGCGGTAGTGCAGTCCTGGGGTGACTCTGGAACGTTCCGGGGAGCGCCGTAGCTAGCGGGATGAATGTCGCAGTCCCTCCGTCGGTGTCCACGCGTGCTCTCAGGCCGGCCGAGACAAGGAAGTAGGTGGCACGACGCGTGTAAGGGTAAAGTTGCACCCTGGAATTACATCAATCTTGCTTAGGACCAGGAATTTAACGTCCGGCCGGTATGACCCCCAACGATGTCGCCAAGCTAGCAGCAAGGGAGCGAAAAGTAGCTGGTGGGTATGCATACTCAGAACGGAGTTACAGGAAGACAAAGGAATGTGCGGAAGCAAGCTTGCAAACTTATAGCCCTTTTAGAAAATTAATTTGTAACACGATAATTAAAATAGGGCATTCTCATTACATTTAAATTACTTCGTAGGGCACAAAATGCACAAAAAAACTAAAATACTAAGATAGGGCAAATGTATAGGACGCCATTTTATAACGGTACTTTACCGTTACGGAAAGCACATACGTGTACATGGAAATTTAATTACACAGATCTTAATAGGAATTTAAGCATGTAGGAACTCACTAAAACATAATTGGAAGCGAATTAGCAATGATAACTAGCACTTCTTAAAATCTAGATATATAACGTTTCAACACTTACCCTTACGGGGTGCAAGACGATATGTAGCTTTACGGGTACGAAGACGCCATTATATTGAAAACCAGGACTTCACTGCGGTTACAAAATATGATTTTCCCCATATTTAAATTTAATAAAATTTATTAGTGTGCAGCGCGTATGACGACACGGGCCTCCCCGTGAACGCGACTGCACACGTCCTCTGCTTAAGACGTAAGCACTGGGACTGGCGAATGGCGGGACGAGGCGCAAACGCAGCAAGTAGGAGAAACCCATACATAAAAAAACTGCTGACGCGGTTGCTATCCGCGCCAGTACAGTCGTGCGCACAATCGCGTATACGCTTTTAGAGTTTTATAGCGAAATCTATTACTTATTTCTTTTTAAATCGTGAATGATAACGTGCAACGTTACAATGCTTCAGTTGGCGCAGACGTGTACGACATGTCGAGTCATCGAACGTCTGAATAGTCTTATTTACAATAAGAATAGTCTTATTTGCAATGTTTACATTTAATTTGTTAAGAGTTATAAAATCTAGAAAACGATAAGCAATGTTTTGCTTGAGATGTTCTTTGCTTGGTCCATGTAGGTAGACATTAAACGTCATGTTGGTATCTACCCGCCTATGAAGCAGGTAGTTTGGAGTTGATGGTATAAAAGGTCACTAGCGCAGTATTCAGGGATTCATTCTTGATTTAGAGTTGGAATAAAGCATTCCAGGGTTGAGTAAATGATGCATGGACGCAAGCTTATAACTCTCCAGTCGTTTTCTATCAGTATAGTTTATAGTGTTGTAAATAGTCTTGTTTTAAGTGTGTACTTGCTGTGATTATTTAAAGTTTGGAAAATGTAAGACCGTCTGAGTTTCTTGCTGGTTCTTCTCACAACAGAGGTTTATCATTTGTGAACCAGTATAATAAAAGATTGTAATTTACCTTGTGTTTAATTATGTGCGTCCATGCATAGTATACACCTTTGTAAGTAGATACGATCAGTAGCTAAAAATATTCCCCCCCCGTTCTCGGCTGTCCCTCTGACATCAGAAAGCGGGATGTTGAATAATCGCCTACAATGAGTGGTCATGGTAAATGTACCATACGTAAAGAGTGAGGTTTGAAATCATCGACAATCGGTAAGGTTGAACTATCGTTACTTTATATTTGGTGTAAGGTGTAAACTACTCGTATCTTTTGAAGCAAAGTCTGTTTCGAGACTTAATTTGAGATATAAAATTAGTTTTTTTATGGAATTTCTATTGTTGCAATACGTGTGGGTAGGTACTCCACCCACTTCACAAAAAAATAAAAACAGTAATTTTAATAGTTTCAAAGAATATCATGGCCCATACTTGTTACTTTTCTGATTTTTGAAATACTAGCAGTTCTGAAATACGGGCTGGTAACCCGTGGATTTGTTTTGTGGTCTACCAAAAATTGATTAGAGATTTCTTATGCCTGTTTTTTTAAGTTTTCTATGCGTGTGAAATTTATGTTACAGAATGTTTCGTGATGATTTCGTTCGTGATGACACTGATGACTATGTTGTGGCAATGAAACGAGCTCAGAATGTTTCAATTTCAAGAACAACACATTCATAGCAGCCAGAAGTTCCGTTCATGACGACTATGCTGTTGCGATGAAACTACCACAATTTCTTGTGAAACGTCCAGGAAATGAAGGAGAATAAAGACTCCAGGTCTTCGGAAGTTACTTTTGGAGCAACGGATGTACAAGGACAGGTTTCGTTCCAATTGTTTTAATGCAAAATTCGAAGCATTAATTTAAAGAAATAACAGTTTGACATTTCTATTTTTAGCGTGAAGTTTTTGTGTTTACAAAAACGTTTTAATCTTTGCGAGATTAACTTGGTTGTAGTAAAGTGAAGCCCATTATTATTTTAATACAAAGTTACCAAAAGATACCAATACCCTAACCTCAACTTTTTATTTTTGTGATCAGGTTAAGTTGAGAGCTCGCGTGCAAAATATCTCTGTCATAAAACTGATACCGTACAATTTGATGATTACAGTTCAACATGGTGAATTGGAGCGAGCTGCCGGCCTGCAAGCTATTGCTGTCATCATGTCCCGACGGCGTGCCAGAGGCTGATGACTGGTGTCGCTGCTGCCTACCGTGAACACGTGGTGCAGCGCGTGGTGTAGACACGTTGTCAATCCGGTGAGGAGTTCACATTTTGTTGAGCTATTTGAGCCCTGAGCTAATGTTGTTGAGTCATCGAGGGCTTCTACCCCTTTCGATTCTATAGAGTTAAAACTTGAGCAAGAAATGCAACATTAAAACTAAATGAGACAGCGATAACGTAAGGCTACGCAAGTTTGTTAAAGACTTTATTAAAGTTTTATTAAACGCATTGAGATCTGTTTTAACAATTTCTGATATAGGATGATGATGATGATGGTGATGATGGTGATGATGATGATGATGGTGATGATGATGATGATGATGATGATGGTGGTGATGATGATGGTGGTGATGATGATGGTGATGATGATGATGATGGTGATGATGATGATGATGATGATGATGATGGTGGTGATGTTGATGGTGGTGATGTTGATGGTGGTGATGTTGATGATGATGATGATGATGATGATGATGATGATGATGATGATGGTGGAGAGGGTGGTGATGATGATGATGGTGGAGATGATGGTGATGATGATGATGATAATTATGGTTATGATGATGATGGTGGTTATGATGATGATGGTGGTGGTTATGATCATGATGATGGTTATGATGATGATGGTGGTTATGGTGATGATGATGATAATCATTTCTTATTATTTGGACCATCAATAGTTTCAGTTTGACTACTTTATTTCAATGAAAATTGTGGGTATTAGAATTAGTTTGCAGTCGCATAGTTTGCAATTGTGGAATGAAACTTTTTACATTTTTGTTGGGTTCAGTTTTCTCGGACTACATACACCATTTATCATTCGTAGTCGTAGGTGTAAAATCGGATCTATTTTTCCGTCTCAGTGCGGCCACGACTGTGAGTGGCGTGCGTTTGGTTTAGTGGTGTAAGTGGTCAATGCGTTTTGATTGTCCGACAGCCATGGAGGTGGTTGTTAAGACTCTATTGCTCGGTGTAGCATCTGGAGTATTGTAACTGCTGTGAGTACTGCAACCCATTTGTTGTTTTTGTTGAAGTGAAGTGTTTCATTTTTACTATTGTAGAACTATGTCGGTTACTAGCTAGTAAAGTAGTAAGTACATAGATAGACTGGCTAGTCTGTTTCAAATGTTAATGAAGTTGATTTTAATTCCCTTAGTTGATTAAATGAGTACCTAAAGAAAATATGATACTGCATTACGGCATTTAATTTTCTATAAACTACTTTAAATGCAGAAAGGGTAATTGTTAAATTTAATGAGTTCTTATGTCATTTGAGCTTTCAATGGACTGAGAGCAAGTTCGATGGATTGAGCGTGATCTAATAATCGCATCGGAAGTTCCGGAGCATGTAAAAGGTGCACATGGACTGCTTTTTATGTGCAGTATACTCTTTGCGAGGAGTAGCACTTACGCGGCTGAAATGGTTAACTTCTGATGGGTTATTGGATCCTAACAAGCCCATGGACAGAAATTGAATCAGGTGCATGGTTATGGTGTAACCTGGTTGAGTAACTTACGTTTTTGTTTGAGTCGAGGTATTGACTCTTTAGTTTAAATCATTTTGACTTTTAATTGGTAAAACAGAACTTGGTTTTCAAGAAATGTAACTGAGTGATATTTGATGACGTGATGATAGATGTGAATTTTTGGTATACCGTTACGTTCTGGGGGTAAAAATGTGCCGGGGTGTTAATTGCCTAAAGACTGGCATGATTTTTGACATTGTCTTGTCAAAATCCCAAACGTGATGACGAATGTTGTAAATCGTATGTTGGGCAAAGTAATAAGTTGGCTTCAGAGTATGCCCACAGTCAGTTTGGTGACTGTGGATGGTTTTCGTACAATCATGTAATGATTGTAGACAGTGTTCCTGCGTACCTAGCTGAGGTCGTGGATGAAGTGTGCCTACAGTATTATGGTGACTGTAGATGGTATTCCTGCGTACCTCGCTGAGGACGTAGATGAAGTGTTCCTACAGTATTAATGGTGACTGTAGATGTAGATGGTATTCCTGCGTACCTTGCTAAGGTCGTGGATGATGAGTTTACCAACAATGTTGTTGAGAGTTATAGAGTGTTCTTGCAAACTTTATTTACTCAGGTCAGTCAGTCAAACTCAGGTCAGTCAGTGACTGCGCTGAAGGTTATAGATGTGTCCGTGTACATTACTCGGATAGCGGGTGTTTTGTGACATGTTGATGACTGTAGAATGTTTTTCTGTGTACATTGCTGAGGTCATGGGCGATGAGTTTGCTTCCAGTATTTCTGATAACTGTTGGTGGTATACCTGCGTACCTTGCTAAAGTGGTGGATGTGTGTAGAGTCACATTGACGATTGTAAGATGTTCCTACGATGCTCTAACAGGTTATAGAAGAGGAGTGTGAAATGGTCGTGTGTAAAATTGTTTCCAATTTGATTTCGTAAAATTTAACAGTAGTCATTTCTATCCCATTATGTATTGAGGTCAGAATGGGTCGACCGTACCAGAGGCTTGATCGTAGCCGTAGCCCATTGTGTCTGCCTGTGAGTAGTCCGTGGGTACGCGGTGCGCGACAGGCTCTGGCGGAGGTCGCCTTTTAGAGACCGTAGTGTCATAGGGATGAATCGGCGATCCCTTGGGGATGCGCGTAGTGTGTGTGGTTATGTGATAACCAATAGGCCACGAATGACATTATGTTCCTCCGAAAGTTTTCTGTAATGTTTTACGTAAAATGTGGCTAGGAAAGCCAGATGGTACTTGTTTGCTCTTGAATTTAAATTGGTGGTAATTAATTGACCATAAGTGATCGTAAATTCAGTTGCAAAGATTAAAATTATTTTTTCTTGAGTTGAGATGATTTTACGTAGACAGATAATTTGGTCAGGAGTGACCGAGTGGTAACAAAGACTACTGGTGTACGTGTTTGTTTCAGATACAAGCGAGGACGCTTGTCTTGTCAGTATGGCCGTGTCGGAGACATGCTTCAGTTGGCGCAGACGTGTACGACATGTCGAGTCATCGAACGTCTGAATAGTCTTATTTACAATAAGAATAGTCTTTTTTGCAATGTTTACATTTAATTTGTTAAGAGTTATAAAATCTAGAAAACGATAAGCAATGTTTTGCTTGAGATGTTCTTTGCTTGGTCCATGTAGGTAGACATTAAACGTCATGTTGGTATCTACCCGCCTATGAAGCAGGTAGTTTGGAGTTGATGGTATAAAAGGTCACTAGCGCAGTATTCAGGGATTCATTCTTGATTTAGAGTTGGAATAAAGCATTCCAGGGTTGAGTAAATGATGCATGGACGCAAGCTTATAACTCTCCAGTCGTTTTCTATCAGTATAGTTTATAGTGTTGTAAATAGTCTTGTTTTAAGTGTGTACTTGCTGTGATTATTTAAAGTTTGGAAAATGTAAGACCGTCTGAGTTTCTTGCTGGTTCTTCTCACAACAGAGGTTTATCATTTGTGAACCAGTATAATAAAAGATTGTAATTTACCTTGTGTTTAATTATGTGCGTCCATGCATAGTATACACCTTTGTAAGTAGATACGATCAGTAGCTAAAAATATTCCCCCCCCCCGTTCTCGGCTGTCCCTCTGACATACTTTACAATATCTAAATAAACTCCCTAGTGATAACGCTGATAACAAGTTAACTACTATTTACATCAACAAATTATTGTAAAATATGTCAGCCTCCGTAGCCTAGTTGGTAGTGACGAAGCTGGAGGTTCCGGGATCGAATCCCGGCGAGGGCTTTATTTGCGTATTTATTTATCACAAATATTTGATCCTTGGTCGTGGCTGTGTATGTATTTAAGTATCTATATGTATCTATCTATTATATATATCGTCGCCTGGTATTCACATCATAAGCCTTAGGTAATTGAGCTTACAGTGGGACTAAAGTAGGGGCATCGAAATAAGTCGTTTTTGACAGCTCACAATAGTGTTGTAACACCTCAGGATATAATTAAACGTAAGTTTACCGACGTCAGGATATAATTAAACGTAAGTTTACGCGATTAAGACCCGTTTGTCTTTAAAATATGAGTGATAATCGTGAAAGTTTAAATCAATATAGTGTTGTGACACGCTCGATTTTACCGTCGTAAAATTTTCAGTCAAGTGCGAAAGGGCGTTAGATCTGGTACTTGCCATTAAAAAAGTTTAATTAAAAAAGGTTATCCGAATTAAAAAAGTGTTTGGTAATCTTACTTAGAATCATTAGCAGGCAGTGAAACTTTGGTGCCGGTGACGTCATAGTGACGTAAAGTCGCATTTAGCTAGGATGTTTTATAGGACGGATAGGACGTGACCTCTATAAGCAAAATTCATAGCATCCACAACCTCTGTTAGCGAGAGATAGTAACTATATCCAATCAGAAGCATAAACAGTGTCCAAAATTAAAAATCAAGGGTCAACAATTAATAGCAGTAGGTAATCGGTGTCCAAATGTAATGCCAGGTCAAATAGTATCGGAGTCTGATATACAATATACCTACGTAGTTTCACTTGGCAGTAATGTCAATGCAGAACTGACAGTGGTTGAGACCATGAGCTTGGACGCGAGTTTGCCAGCCTGCAGCGATCCACTCCCAACCCACGTTGGCAAACTTGCGCGCTAGCTCAGAGTGCAATGTAGGTATGCCAAATAGAGAAATTCCGTATATACAGTATATAAACTCACTAAAACCATTTATGAAAATCAGAGCACATCTAGGTAATAAATAACGTACGTAGGATGCCCTGAAAATTTCGGGAATTTAATACTTAGGAACGTATATTTGACATGTGTTATACCTCTTTCTTACAAGCATAGACTCATTATTCGAAAACACTGGCCACTTAGAAAAAAAAACAATGTCCGATTTTCAATTGTTTTTTAAAGTCGTTGAGTCGCTGGTGAAAATGGAGCTGTCCCGCGAAAGTTTTAGAGCAATGATTTATTATGACTTTAAAGGTGGATTAACACAACAACAATGTGTAGACCGATTAACTATTGCTTTTAGTAGTGAAGCACCTTCAAAGACGACCATATACAGGTGGTATTCGGAATTCCAACGTGGCCGTGTGTCTCTTGCGGATGACGTACGTGAGGGTCGACCGAAAACGGCCGTTACCGATCAAAACATCGATGTTGTTCGCCAACTGATAAAGGAAGATAGGCATGTTACATATCGGGAGATTCAGGAGACTTTAGGCATTGGAATGAGTTAGGTACAAGTTATTTTACAACAAGAGTTGGGCGTGCGGAAGTTATTTTCCCGGTGGATTCCTCACTTGTTATCTGACGACCAGAAAACGGTCAATTGGTGCCGCAAAACTTTAAAAAGATTTAATGGAGGAAGCTCAAATGCCGTTTTTAGTATTGTGTCAGGTGACGAATCATGGATTTACGCATATGAGCCTGAATCGAAAAACCAATCTCGAGTTTGGGTTTACGAAGACGAACCGAAGCCGACAAAAGTTGTTCGTTCTCGCAGCACGATCAAAAAAATGGTAGCCACGTTTGTCTCCAAATCGGGTCACGTGGCGACTATCGCTCTTGAAGATCGAAGAACTGTCAATGCCGATTGGTATATAGGCGTTTGTTTACCGATTGTTTTTGCTGAACTGCGAAAAACTAACCCTAACCGCCGTATTATACTACACCATGATAATGCCAGCCCTCACACCGCTCAGAAAACAGACGACTATCTGAAGGGCGAAAACGTCGAATTACTGGACCATCCTCCGTACAGCCCCGACCTAAGTCCCAACGATTTTTTTACTTTCCCGAAAATAAAGAATAGGTTGCGTGGTCAGCGTTTTCAGACCGCGGAAGAAGCAGTCGACGCTTATAAAATGGCCATTTTGTCAACCCCCACTTCAGACTTCAATAACTGTTTTAAAAACTGGTTTCAGAGAATGAAAAAGTGTATTAAACACAAAGGAGAATACTTTGAAAAACAATAAAAGTACTTTTATTTCATTAAAATGCGAATTTTTTCCGATTCCCGAAACTTTCAGGGCAACCTACGTAGTGGTACATAAATTATTATTCTGCGAAAAATAAAATTATACGTGATAGTATAACAATTTTGACATTTATCTGGTTGTCAAGTTCAACACAGTCTGTAAAGACGCGTATCCACCGGGCACACGGGCTCGCGAGGACCTGTCGAAACCATGACAAACTTTTAGAAAATATGTGCGTATCTACTATTATAGCAATTATTCGTACCTCCATAAAAAAGGTTTACTTATTTATTTCGATTGACGTATCGGTAAATTGCAGCAACAGTAGTAACATCACTATTCCGTACAGGCAACAATGAAGTTTGACGTTTGGTCCATTATACTAACTGTGAACATTTACAGAACTTCATGTGCAAACAAACGTCAAAAACGACTTCTTTCGATGCCTCTACTTTAGGTCGATTTGTGTAAGATGTCCCAAGATATTTATTTAGATATGTTTTATTTAGTTAAATTAAATATCTATGTTAAATTAACACCAGTATTTAACTATCCTGCGCGTACCACGCATCCAGTGTGGCTTGGAATTAACACTAATAAGGATTAAAATGTTCTTTCCATGGACCCGTCATAAACCGAGTTCGTGAAGCGACCGAAGCACTGCAGTGCGTCGGCAATCTTTGCCGAGGAAATACAAAAATACAGACTTTATTGGTAAAAGCAATTTACATTTTACACGTCATTTATAAATTAAGTACCTAATATTGATAATTACAATTCGCAGAATTAACTATTTAAAATAAAAATAATAATCCGTTGTTTGGGTCAATCATCCAGTCGATGTGTTTTTGAAATCATCAATACTGTAGTAGGCTTTGTCTAACAGTAATGACTTTAATTTATTTTTGAAAATTGTATCTGTTTGCGAGTCCTTAATGGAATCTGGTACAGCATTGTAAAGTATATTAGGGCCCATGATATCGAGTGACCGTCTAGATTTGGCGAGCCTACGCTTAGGGATCAAGAGCCGTGGTCGCCTGCGTGCGGGAGGGTCGCAGATTGGCGCACTTATTATATATTTATGTATATTTGTCCTTACATACATACAGGCAGTTAATATATATATAGACGGCAACGTTAAAATTTTATGTTTTTTAAATAAAGCCTGTGCAGGGTAGTCTATAGGTTTTCCATCGATTACCCGCAGGGCGCGTTTTTGCATTTTCAGCAGTCTGTCGCGATCAGCGGCTGTGCACCAGAGGTCCACACCCTGCGTAAGAATCGAATGGAAATATCCATAGTAGGCAGTTTTAATATTTTCGACAGATAGACTAGGGGCTATTCTAGACAGTGCGTAGCATGCCGAGGCCAGTTTGTCGCAAGTCGCCTGTATGTGTGGGGTCCATGTCAAGCCCGCATCAATCTGGAAGCCTAGGTATTTAACCGTTTGGACTTGAGGAATTTGTGTATTGTTTAAAATTATGTCTAGTTGAGATTTGTTTGATTTCCTTAACTGAAAATGTACTACATTTGTTTTTTCTAAGTTTAGGAGCATACCGTTGGCGGAGAACCAGTATACTAGACAATTCATCACTTGGAAAACCTTCGACTTCAAACTGTCAAAATTGTCAGCATGAACGATAACACAAGTGTCATCGGCAAACATAACATATTTTTGACCCGGGCAAGAAATTGTTATATCATTGACGAGAATCAAGAAAATATCATTTCCAACAGTAGACCCCTGAGGCACAGCACTGTCACCGATAGGCTCCATGTCTGATTTGGCATTTAAGACGTGAGTACACTGCTTACGGTTTTTTAAAAATGATGTCATTGTGTCTAAGACATTGCCGGTGACGCCGTAATGAGAAAGTTTATTGATGAGGAGCGTGTGGTTGATCACCTCGAAGGCGCGCGACAGGTCGCAGAAAATGGCGGCCACCTGCCGCGCGTCCTCCAGGTGTGCCAGCACTCGCCCCACCACGTCGCGGACGGCGTCCGTCGTCGACCGGCCCGGCTGGTACGCATACTGCTGACTGTTCAATAGCCTATTGTCAGTAAAATGTGCCATAAGCCTACCACTAAGCAGCCGTTCAAATATCTTAGAGATCGTAGGTACCAAAGAGATGGGTCTAAACGACTTAGGTAAATTCATTTCACCCCTACTTACCCTTATAAATCGGTTGAACCTTTATTAACTTAAAGATATCAGGATACCTGCACATAGGTACATGCAGATGACTTTTTTGCTGTCAGGCGCAAAAGAATTGCCTCACTGCTGGGTCGAATGCGCGGAAGCAGCAACAGCATGCTCAGAACGTTGGCAGAGCGCCTTGACTGCCCGTTTACAAAATACTGGGTAGATGTAGTGTTGGGGAGGGCCAAATAATAGTTTTTAGAGTTGTTGTTGTTGTTGTGATTTGTCTTAGCATTAAATACCCATATGTATTGTACTAACATAGTTTATAATGTATTAATTTTAAGTCTACTAACAAAATATGGATTTATAATGGTCCGAATTAAACAGTTTTTATTTTTATTTTATAAAACGTAAATAGAACTCACCACTCCCCAATGTGGAATACCCTCGGGCCCTTGCACATCATGACCTTGAACTTCTCTCGTCCCTTTCTGTTCTGGGAGAGATGGAGCAACGAATAATCCCAGTTGTAGTCGTCGTACGCGCAGAATTGGTCCTAAAATAAATGATAAGTTAAAATCGAACCTTTTGCCGTGTGGTGACAGTAATAATACATTTGTCACCACCCCAACTCTTCCTGCGGGTGTCGCAAGAGTCGCTAAGGGCCCAGCCTCATGACCACGGTGCGGCGTCGTAAACGTAAAACGGCGCGGCATCGTGGCATTGCACGTTATCGCACCGTGGGAAATTACGGCGCGGCGCCGTGGCATTCCACGTTGTTGCACCGTGCGAAATTACGACGCGGCGCCGGGCAAATCCACGTTGTCGCGACGGGCAGTTTAACGTTGCGGTGCCGTGTGGAGTAGATGCATTACGTGTTGCTTTTTTAAACGAAGTGATATTTTCCATAAGAGTTCTTCAAAACCTGACACACACATTCTAAAATAATCATAAAACTTGTGATCACTTGTTTTCAGTGCCTTATACTTCCTTATGAAATAACTTCCATCATGATTCATAATAGAAAGATATGGATTTATCCAATATCATCTTTTCCTTTAATTTTTCTTCATGTTTCTTCTTATAAGTAACAAGAGCAGAATACGTGTTATGGGATCCATGTCGAATTGCAGACTGATCGCAATAATGTTTGGAGAAGTATGAGAAGGTACGGCGTCGTGGTACAACGTGACACCGCACCTTGCATCTACTATTACTTTGCATATATTACTTGCATATTCCCATATATTATACACACTTGATTTGCCATGTTGAAACAATCGGTTTTCCTTAATCGCTTATATTGTTTTATTACTCACCGTCACTTTTATTCATAAAACTAAATGTGAATCTACCGTCATTCTCCGTATACTGTAGAACGCCTGATGTAGTTTTTGTAATAGCATGTCAAACATGCCAATTGGTAGTCTAATTTTAGGAGGCCCTTCTCTGCTTTGCCTTAAGGTTGACTGGTAGAGAATGCCCTTGGCATTAAGTTCGCCTTTTGTACTTTAAGATTTTCTTTTGTGCAATAAAGTTTAAATAAATAAATAAATTAACCATTTGTATGCATCGTGAAATGATGCGTAATAATTATTATGCAATTTTGTATTTATGCTGTGTGATGTTAGTGTGATATCAGGTAGTTGTTAGTTATTATTACGGGTATGCCTTTAATGTGTATGCTTTTAAATATTATGCGTAAAAAAATATGCTTAAATACGATTCGCCTTGTCAATTATTCGGCTAGAAGACATTATGCGTAACTATATTATTACATTTGTTAGTATGCATCCCAATAGTCAACCTCGTAGTACAACGTGACACCGCACCTTGCATCTACTCCACACGGCACCGCAACGTTAAACTGCCCGTCGCGACAACGTGGATTTGCCCGGCGCCGCGTCGTAATTTCGCACGGTGGGATAACGTGCAATGCCACGACGCCGCGCCGTAATTTCCCACGGTGCGATAACGTGCAATGCCACGACGTCGCGCCGTTTTACGTTTACGACGCCGCACCGTGGTCATGGGGCCGGGCCCTAAGGGATTGAAGTGTCACAGGCACAGAATTAGATTTGGATAGAAGAAACAAGTTCATTCATTTATATGGCGGCCGAGCGTGTCAGATTTTGTACTGAAGTTGTTACTTGCCTATGATTTTAAATATGTCTCAGGCCCTTGAGTATTCATATTTTTTTGTGTTGTTGCAATTAATATTACTTAAGGAGGCATTATTAATGTTTTTGTTCACTTCAACTTACAAAATTTGACGCCCGAAAGCTGCAAGCTGCGATTAAAGACGGACAACTCAGTAGATTTTACTGAGTTCATTTGACACGCTAAGTAGATATGTTTGCTTGATCTATGGTATATATGACATCTCTGGTCACAGGCCATTCTTTGATAGAAGGTTGCCACACCACACTGTACTCATTGCCGTTACCACTGCTCTAAAATATGTCTGCTACCTATATTTTATTCTATTAATAACAGGGTCCACACTAAGTTTTAGTAATTAAATTAAATAGCTGTAAAAACTTTACGTTCACATAATACCTTGTAAATTGTGAGGAAGCGATAAATGATTGGGTATTGAGTATGTTATCGATTTCAATCTTTGTGCCACGGACATACGTCCTAAAATGTAGATACATGTTTTTAGACGTTACGTACCTCCGTAGAGACGATGTTGTTCCACACAGTTCTGTTAAACACCATGCCCATGTTATGTATGCTGGAGTGCCAGGGAGTGATTTCCACCTGGAAATACCACAAAAATTAGGCATTCAGGTAATTTAATAAATCAGTACAGAAACATTAATTACCTAATCACAATTATAAAAAGTAGCATACCGTAAAACCACTTTCATCACTGTCCACAATTTCAACTCCTAAATAAGCATCGGTTCCAATCTTCTTTTTAGCTTTTTTCAAATTATTATTAACTAGCGACCCGCCCCGGCTTCGCACGGGTACTATACCTACATGAAAACCTTCCTCTTGAATTACTCTACTTATTAAAAAAATCTTATCAAAATCCGTTGCGTAGTTTTAAAGATTTAAGCGTACAAAGGGACATAGGGACAGAAAAAGTGACTTTATTTGTATGTAGTGATCAGAAGTTTTTGCCTATGAATAGCACGATTAATATAACAATTACGCCGAATGGCAGATATTCTATAAAGTTTTGGTTGTTGGGAGCGTTTGGACTATAGTTAGGTGGTTTTACGGTATATGTAGAGAACAGACTTAAAAATGTTACAAATGTTAAAAATGTTACAAACAGACTTAAAAGTTAGTCATTCAGTATTTCTCGCTTGTGATACACTATGGGCGGGTTGCACTAAACCGTCCGTCAGGATGTGAATAGTATTGAACATTGTATTTCTAGAATGTCTTAAGAATCTACCATTAAATAGATGCTGCATTAATAAAGACTTGAGCATTACGAATACAAGTATTACAATTTATGCCATTTCTATGCCTTTTGGCTTCAGTAGTGTGTTTAAGAGTTAAGTCAACGCTAGTATACACCTTTTCAGTTCAGGTTTCTGTGGCGCATCTTAGATGTAAGATTAATGTAGGTAGTTCTTTTGATACAAATAAACTAAAAACATCGGTCGTTAACATTTATTACATAGGACGTTTCATAGTAATAATTCTGCTGTTAATGTAACCCGCCCTGTAACTCTCTTTTGTATTCATAACTTAGATTAGTATAAATATTATAGCACGCAAGATAAAGTTTGGCATCGCTGGTCAATAAAAAGAGATCATAGAGATCATACGTTAATGTAAAGTAAAATAAATAAGAAGATTGTTTATACAGGCTGAAAAAATCTAGACATTTCAGATACCCATATGAAAATACTTACTCATTTCGTAACTAGTTACGAAAACTCGACGTAAAATGTTTTTCAATTGAAGGAAACAGTTTAGTAATACGGTTATAAAGTAATGACGAAAAAACTCTAGAATACTCTAGATTCAACAATGTTCTTAAGGAACAACTTCGCAACAAATTACGAATTAGGAGTAAAAATATTCTTTAGTATAAGAACTTGTAGATATACAGAATTGCAGATGCAAATAATTTTAGATACATTTTAGTTAATAGTTGAAACGCATGCACAACCCAATAAAGTACTTCATGAGAAATAATTGTTAACTTAAATTACATAATACATATTTACCAGGCAAATGAAAACCATAAGTAATGCTCGCATCCAAAAGATTCCAAATCAGTTCAGGCATAGACGTGCTAATATTTATGAATAGAAATAAAAATAACTTTGATATTATAGCGCTAATCTAATGACTAAATTAATATGACATATTACTAGTTTCGTAGTATTTACACTTCATTGTTACGCATGTAAAATGGATACTTATAAATCGAGAATTTATGATACTAGATGGTAAAATCAATGGTAAAGTCACAGTCAGCATCAGATTTACGAAGAGACCAGTCGAACCTATACTTTTAAAGCTTACGTTTTTATTTTAAATTAAATACACTCTTAAGCCAACAGTTTCTATTTACTATAAAAAAAAAAATACTTCAATATATTAGAACCCAATTAACACGTGTTAATTATTGTTAAAATTGTATCCGGTGTGATATATCCGATGACACTTGTAGGGAAAACGTAGATCATGGTAACATTTATTTCAGTACAAAGTATTTGTTGTTGTTGTAATTCCTAAGGCACCCCGGAGGTGCATAGGGCCTCCACAAGATCCTTCCACGCTTTCCTGTCTTGAGCAACCTTCTTGGCTTCGCTCCAGGTCAGACCCACGGCTCGCAATTCGCTCTCCACGCTTCTTTTCCATGTGTGTACAGGGCGACCACGAGCTCGTTTTCCACCTTGAGGCCTCCACTCAAAGGCGATACTAGCGAGGTTCGTTGCTCCTCTTCAAAGAGTATGCCCGAATCCATCTCCACTTCCGCTGCGCTACTTCTTGGGCGATTGGAATCTGACGGCACAAGCTCCACAAATCCTCGTTCCTTATCGTTTTCGGCCAGAATATGCGGAGGATCGAACGAAGGGACTTATTGACAAACACTTGTAGCTTGTGTGTCAGCCCTTTAGTCACTCTCCACGTTTCACAGCTGAAAAGCAGCACTGACTTCACGATGGATTCTAAGAGGGAGATTTTAATGCGGCGAGTAAGCACATTTGAATCCCAGACTGGTTTTAGTTGAGCAAACGCAGCTTTTGCCTTCTTAATCCTACTCTCGACGTCTTCGTCCGTACCTCCCCGACAGGTCATTGTACTTCCGAGATACACAAACATTGAGACTGATTCCAGGCGGTCGTTCATGAGCCACAAAGGTTCCATTCCATGCAATCAGACTTCACCCGCATGTCAACTGTTTTGCGTCGGTTGATTCGTAGGCCCATAACTTCAGCTTCCCCTTGAAGGCTTTCAAGTTTAGCTTTAAGATGGGCCAGAAATGGCGAAATCAGTACGATGTCATCAGCGTAGTCAAGGTCTTCTAGTACCTTCGTAGCCCAGTTGATGCCTCTTGGTGTTACGATCACTTTCCTCATGACGTCATCGAGAAGGATCACAAACAGCAGGGGCGATAGTAAGCATCCTTGCTTCACACCGGCCGTTATGCTTATAGGCGCTCCCATTTCCTTATCATGCATCACTCTGCATGTACTTCCTTCGTACAGAGAACGAATGATGCGGATTATGCACTCGGGTATGCCCCTGCGACTAAGGCTGGACCACAGCGCGCTCCACTTCACAGTGTCGAAAGCTTTTTCAAAGTCCACAAAGGCCATGAACAGCTCCGACTGCCATTCTACACATTGTTCAATAAGGATGCGCAGGGTGTTGGTGTGGTCTGTGCAGGAGCGACCAGGGCGGAAGTATTTAATAAGAAAATAATGTCACCCTGAACTCAAATATACCCGGTGGTTTTTTTACACTGTCTTTTAGAGGGTTGGTCTGGAACTCATACTGATGAAATTTTACTATATTTAAATTACAAAAAGTTTTGAGTTTTTAAAATCTTTTAGTTTATTCACTGTGTTACAGTGCAGACAGTGAATTAAAAATAAGTGATAGCTATCAGTAATTTTTAATTGATGGAACACAGGTATTGGTTTCAAAATCAATAATATAAATGAAACAAATGTACATAAAGATTGCAGAAGTTTCTTATGAGCAAATGATAAAAATGATAGACATGAAAAGGAGAGTTAAAATCTACAAAGGTCTACGTTTTACGTATAACCATTTCCAGGGGCGTAGCTAGGGTAAAAGGCGCCCGGGGCAGGCGCCAAATTGGCGCCCCCCCCCCCTTAACTGAACTTAAAGGGTTCCTAGTTAGTACGGAACTCTTAAAAGACTCACTTTTAGGATTCCGTAATATTATCCAAAATTCAACCTACTAGGCAGGAAAAAAAGTTGATTTTCATCCGACTTCAAAAAAGGAGAAAAGGAGGAGGTTCTCAATTCGACTATATCTTTTTTTATGTTTGGTACCTCAACTACAATGTCTGTGTATATTTAGGCACAGTGCCATTCATGATTTTTTTTCATATTTTTTGGACCCACGGATCAAAAGTTACACAATTTTTTTTTTCTTCTGAAGTGATTATCTCCGAAAATATTTACTTTTGAAAAAAAAGTTTCTGTTAAGACCCTTATTCTTTTTAAGAGACCTATTCAATGATACCCCACACTAATTTCAACTCACCAATTCACCAATTTGGGAAGTACCCGATTTTTTTTTTCTACTTATTGTACCACTTTGTTGGCATACCTGTACAAAATTGCAGATTTCTAGTATTAACGGCCACTGAGCTATGCTGCGGACAGACGGACACGGCAAAACTATAAGGGTTCCGTTTTTGCTATTTGGCTACGGAACCGTAAAAAGTACGGACTTTCTGAAATAAAGTTTTAAAATTGACCTTTCTAGCATTTTGTGAATTAAGGCATAAGTAAACATTTTTGATTTCTTTATGTGTAAATTATGCATAAGGAATGGTTTGGAGCCCCCCCCCCCTGATATTGCGCCCGTGGAAAATTTACCAATCTAGCATTTTTTTCAATTACGCATGAAGATTTTCTTTATGTGTTGATTATGCACGAGGAAATCAAAAATATTGGTCGATTTGGCGCCCACCCTAATTTGATTTCTTTATGTGTAAATTATGCACAAGGAAATTAAAAAAATTGCCTGGTTCGGAGCCCCCCCTGATATTGCGCCCGTGGAAAATGTACCAATCTAGCATTTTTTTAAATTACGCATGCACAAGGAAATCAAAAATGTTTGCCGATTTGGCGCCCACCCTAATTCGATTTCTTTATGTGTACCTAAATTATGCATAAGGAAATAAAAAAAATTGACTAGTTTGGAGCCCCCTGATATTGCGCCCGTGGAAAATGTACCCATCTAGCATTTTTTTGCATAAAGATTTTCTTTATGTGTTGATAATGCACAAGGAAATCAAAAATGTTGGCCGATTTGGCGCCCACCCTAATTTGGCGCTCGGGAAAAATGAATCTTTCTAAAATGTATGCATGCCTACAGATTTTCTTCATATGTAAATTATGCACAATAAAATCAAAATATTTTGCCAATATGCCAATAATTGGCGCTCCTCCTAATTTGACGCCCGGGGAAAATGTACCAGTCTAGCATGTTATGAATTCACATTTTTCTTATGTATAAATTATGCAAAAGTATATCAAAAATTTTAGCCGATTTGGCGCCCCCTCTGATTTGGCGCCCGGGGCACGTGCCCCCTCTGCCCCCCCCTAGATACGCCACTGACCATTTCGAAATACTCAAGCAAGCCAATTAAATTTCCCTTAGAAACATAGTTGCTTGCCGGAAAAATAATTGTTTTTTTGAGACTTATGATATATTCAAGCATACATGATACAGTTGGACATCCAGTGAACGTATTATGTAAGTACTCATAATATGACGTAATCTATCGAAAGGGACTTCATTGTCAACGGCGCTTATGTTGTTATAAAGTTTATAACGGATCGTTTATAATATAAACGATCCGCGAATACAAATGCGACGTAGCTTGACGTAAGCGCGTCAAAATAGGGTCACTTCAGACGGTAAATGTCATGATTTCATGAATAATTATTATTCGTATCAACCTCTGGTAGGTTTCGAATTCAATTCGGATCGTTCGGTGGATATACAGTCATGGTATATTTACAAACTGCTCTGTACATGTATGCATAAAGTAGTAACCCCAATCCTCAATCAAGCATTCGGCATATCGCGAGAAGACTAAATGCGTAAAGGTTAATATCGCGTTCACGGGCGAAATGGGCCACTTGTTACTGATACTACCGAACAGATACTAACTCAAATCTAAACGTGAAATCAAATCTAAAAATGGTACCTTTTGCCTCACATGCTTAAACTATCTACTAAATACGAAAATACTAGTTCCATTTACGCAACTAGTTACGAAAGTTACAAGTCTATTTTACTAAAATAGAATTAGACAACTATCGCAATAAGTTCAAAATATACAGTTGTCAAATGTCTACACTACAGAATCCTTGGCATTTATAATATTTTAAGGATTTTTAGGCAACTTAGGCTTAGAAAAAATATACAACTTAACATTCAACTTAAAATTCAGCATCGACAAAACGAAAGTCATATTCTATTTTAACCCATAAATAGACAGATAATGGAAATTAAGTGGTTCACAGCCGAAGTCCGCGAACGATTTTTTCCACTTTGACACACGACTACCTATATGACACCTGCTACGTAATAATTGTGCTGTGGTGAACAGTTTGCGACCCAAGAATAAATAGCATACATCTCTAAAATAATAAAATAATTGCTATATACAACGCTAAATACCAAATGCGTTTATATCTACAGCTATTCCTATTTACAATACATTGAAGTTTTGAGCAATGTTTTAGTTGTTGTAAAAAGTTACTCCACTAATCATCAGTCTTTATTTGTTAGGCCTCGTTAGGACCATAGTCCTACCTATAATACCTTCTTATTAACATATAACAAATTTGAATTATTTTCAATTGAAACAGTTGCATTTGTTTTGCGTCGTAAAATGTTCGGACAAACAAAAATCAAGTTCATTTCCTGGAGAGTTGGTGAAAAATTTAAAGACAATTTTATTAATTTTTTTGTATGGCCATCAATTACATCTCGCATTAGGAGGAGTATATACGGAAAGAGAAGAGGTGTGGCAGATAGTCACACGCTTGTATCCCACGTGCCTTCAAGTTTAAACTCTACAAGTTTTTTTTTTATATATTTTTTTTTATGTTGGCACAACAAAGTGGCTCCACTCCACCTGATCGTAAGTGAAAAGTAGAGCCCAAATCGCGGCGGCAACGAACAGGAGACAATCAGTAACCTGTTAGTATGCGGAAACACATGTGCCGGTAAAGAATTCCACTTTTTAATAGTCCGGCATATGAAGGAATTACCGAATTTCTTAGTACGCGTGGGAATATTTTCCACGGTGAAGGAGTGACACCGCAAACCGGCACGTGTGGTTTTATAACGGAAAGGGGAGGGCGGGATCAGGGAAAATAACTCTTCAGAACACTCACCATGGTACAGGCGATAAAAAACGCTCAGAGAACCAATGTCCCTACGTAGTTGAAGGGGTTCAAGGTGCCTGGTAACCTTAGAGTCGCCTATAATACGAACTGCCCGCCGCTGCAAACTATCGAGAGCATCGAGTAGGTATTGGGCGGACCCATCCCAAAGATGAGAGCAGTACTCCACGCAAGACCGAACTTGTGTCTTATAAAGAAGACATCTCGCATTAGCACGTGTGGTTTTATAACGGAAAGGGGAGGGCGGGATCAGGGAAAATAACTCTTCAGAACACTCACCATGGTACAGGCGATAAAAAACGCTCAGAGAACCAATGTCCCTACGTAGTTGAAGGGGTTCAAGGTGCCTGGTAACCTTAGAGTCGCCTATAATACGAACTGCCCGCCGCTGCATCCTATCGAGAGCATCGAGTAGGTATTGGGCGGACCCATCCCAAAGATGAGAGCAGTACTCCACGCAAAACCGAACTTGTGTCTTATAAAGAAGACAAAGCTGGTCGGGCGCAAAGAACCGACGCACCCTATTCAGGATGCCCAGCTTTTTTGATGCCGTGGTAATTAATGACTCGATGTATTTATTTTGATTTAGATTGCAGCGTATATCCATGCCAAGCATATTCAGGCTATCTCGTAAACCAAGAGGAGTGTTCTGAAGAGTTGGAACTGGGTGGAAGGAAGACGTTTTGGTGGAGAAAGCGCACACTTGAGTCTTTTTGGCGTTGAACTCGACCAGGTTATCGGAACCCCATTTGCAAATAAGATCCAGAACCCGAGCTCAACGACAAGATCCACACGTTTGTCGCCAACTTCTGCCCTGCTTGCCCCAGGCCGACCGAGATAACGCTCATGGACCGTACTGTCATCTGCATAACAATGAATGTTTCCTAAAGGAAGTAAGTTATTAATATTATTATTATTTGTATCTCTCTTTGATCACGGGCCTATAAATCCCGGTCTTTTGATAGGCTTGCGCGGGGATACAGATCCAACACGTAGAGGCCCTTTGGAGAAATTTACTGTGTTTTACACCTGCTGCAACCCATTCACGGGCACAAAAATTGATATCCGTGAACCGGTCCCAGCAGGCATATAGAGGCTATTGGAGATTATGTGGAAAAGACTAGTGGGTTATGGTGATGAAGGTTGGATGGATAAGAGATGGAACTATAGAAAAGAGGTCCGGACACCTGCCATAACAATGATTTCTCTTTGCTATCGAGGCAGGCGGTGACTTACCGCCGACTAGATGGGCCCCCGTAAATGCCGTCACAAGAGACAGCCAGGGGCAACACCGGTGTAGGCGGCTCAGGAGTGTAGAGAGGTGTACACCGCTTTCTGCGCAGTGGCTTGACGGCCGCTGCACCAACTCGCGACTTACGCAAATTTACACTTCCACCCTGGAGCCTATAGCTCTGACGACTCCTCTCTGGACGGCCAGTTAGGGCAAGCCAGAGCTGAGAGTCCTACGGGTCCCCTTGGGGTTCCACTCCGACCGACGAAGACACGCCGGAGGCGGGGACCCTGACCAACTCTCGGGAGCACTCGGGTCCGTGGGGTCGTTACTCCCCAACAGCTCGCCACAAGCTGCCCTGCGGCCTCACAAGCTGCCCTGCGGCCCCACAAGCTGCCCTGCCTTATTATTATTATTATTGATATGCAGAAGAAAGAGGGTAGGCGATAAGAAGGAGCCCTGAGGGACGCCAGCATTCACTGTCATGAACCGCGAATCACAACCGTCAACCAGGACACGGATTCTGCGCTCATGCAGGAAGTCAGCAATCCATTTGCATAGCTGGGCAGGCAGGCCATACGCAGGGAGCTTGGAGAGAAGAGCTTTGTGCCAAACCCGATCAAAAACCTTGGCGATATCAAGACTGATCTCCAGGGCCTCGCCGTGTTTGTCAATTGCCTCCCCCCAGAGGTGCGTGACATACGCTAGAAGATCACCCGTTGATCTTTTCGGCCTAAAACCATACTGCCGATCATACAAAAGAGAGTGATCCTCTAGGTAACGGATCAATTGGTCGTTCATGATCCGCTCCATCACTTTGCACAACACTGAGGTTACGGCAATGGGGCGGTAGTTAGATGGGTCTGAACGGTCACCCTTTTTGGGGACCGGCTGCACATTAGCCTCTCTCCAAGCTTCCGGAATGCTACCAGACGAGTACGAAAGACTAAAGAGGCGCGTCAATACCGGAGACAACTCTGCTGCACATTTCTTGAGTACAATCGCTGGGATACCGTGAGGACCACTGGCTTTACGGATATCAAGTGACTGTAAAGCCCGGCGTACATCGCGATGCCTAAAATGAATTTCGGGCATCTCGGCACCACAGGCAGGTATGGATGGTGGTGGCATAGAGCAGTCATCAAGACGAGAGTTCGCAGCAAAGAGGCTAGCCATGAGATCGGCTTTCTCTTGCGCCTGATGAGCCAATGAACCATCTGGTAATCTCAGCGGTGGCAGCGATGGTTGGCAGAAATTTGACTGTGACTGACAAGTGCGGAAAAGAAGCAATTTTAAACGAGCGTCGATATTTACAGACGAGTCAAAGCACCACTCTGACTTTTCTGTCGCTATGCTTACAATGAGTCTATTTTTAAGCAATTTTTTTTAAAGTAATAACTATAAAGCCATAACTCTTTTAGTTTTAATAAATTGAACAGAAGCTTGTTAAAATGACTTAAGTTCTAAAGCAGCTGCAGTTTTTGTTTTATTAAAGCATAAATTTTACTTTTTCGTAAAACATGCTCAAAACCCCAAACCAAACTACGTGCTACCTAAGCTTGAAGCTTCAAATTTAACCTTTTGCGTGTACCCATACAAATTCGGGTACACCTGGTAATTCCAGCTGGTCGAGTCGATCTTCCGTCTCCGTCGCTCTTCGTTCGCGGCGAGCACTTGCTGGATGTAGGAGAGAGTCCGCTGCTTCTTTCGCTGTTGCGTTTTAAAATTTGTTTTAGGTGGGAAGTTGCCAAAGAAAAAGTCTACTTCGTAACTGGGCGGAGATCGTAAATCGGACAAAAATATAGATTTGAAACCTGAAATTGAGGCATACGGTACCGTAGTCAACAGAATTGATGTATCGAAAGTGCTCAAAAATAGCAAAACTATACTCAGTCCAACAATTCTTGTCAGTAAAACTGCGACAAATTTTCTATGGGCAGACAACAACTCTTTGCGTCTACGTATTTTTATTTTGACACCCTTTTCTACTGCCAGCGATTATTTTATATTATTTATTCTATACTAACATTATACTAATAATATAAAAGGTGTGCTCAGATACCTATAAGAGCCGTGACCGTTTTGATATTTTTGGATGAAGTCCTTTTAAGTCTCCCAAATGCATTTTATTGATAACTTTTTCTTTGGCTATATACACAAAAGGAGAAGTAAATCGATTCTTCCAAATAGTAAACATTAATTAGGTATTACACTTTCGTAACTTTCTAAATCAAGGTTCAGAAAATTGCGAAAGAGAAACTATATTTAGGTGATTCTCCTTTTATGGATATTACTACAAAATGATATGATGCGTACAAAAGACAAAAACAACGCAAATTTGTTTGCATATTTGCAATTCTGATTCCTGTCTATATTGAAAAAAAAAAACTAAAAAATGAAAGCATGTAAAAACAAATCCATAAAAGTTCAATTTCTTGGATCTATGTTATCTGGTATTAGTTATTAGATTTATTAGTGTGTGTTTAATGCAAAAGTGCTATGCCAAGAAATTTATACACAATATATCAAGATCAGAAGATCAAGAATACTAATTAAACAACTCATTGAATTGCTTCATAGCTAATGTATACATATATTTTGCCTCGAAGCGCCGGTCGCTTATATCGCCACGGCACCATCAACGACATAGTCCGCCGCTCGCTTGCCACCGTCTCTGTGCCTGCAATCCTTGAACCCGCAGGCATGGCGAGGGACGATGGCAAGCGCCCCGATGGTGCAACATTGGTGCCGTGGAGATTGGGAAGGGCCTTGGTGTGGGACGTTACGTGCGTAGATACCTTCGCCCAGTCCCACATCCAGGCCACCCGTCTACAGTCTGGTGCTGCAGCTGACCAGGCCCAGGTTCTCAAGCGCCGCAAATACTCGTCCCTTCTCAAGGACTATGAGTTTGCGGCGCTCGCAATAGAGACCCTGGGACCCTGGTCACCTGACATGAAGACTTTCATAAGGGCCATGTCGGCACGGCTCGTCAACACAACTGGGGACCAAAGAGCTGGCGCGTACCTCTCTCAACGCATCGCTCTTGCAGTGCAGAGAGGTAACGCCGCCAGCATTATGGGCTCCATGCTGCAATCGGACCTGCTGGAGGGTGTGTTCTTTTTATAATAGGATTTTATCTTTGTAAGTAAGTTTAGTTTTAATATTATATTTTTAGTTTTAATTTGTTCTTTTCTTTTGTAATTCTTTGTTTATTTGTATGGAATAAAGATATATATTTTGGACTCATCTAGTAAACCCAATTATAGTCTTCGTAAATCAGCTACATCCAGTAAATAAACATTCTTAATTAGAATGAGGAATTTAAAATGATAAATTTCTGATTAACACTCAGTTACGGGCAAATAAATAATAACATCCGTACCATTTATGAACGTAACCAGTTATGAAAGTTACGATTGAAGTCGTAAATTTCGTAATCTTTCTGTCATGATCATGAGTGAAATTTACATTTCTTGGCGTAGCTAATGCTTGGTTTTAAGCAAGCATTTTTAAATTAATATTAAAGCACATTCAGTGCTATGGGCACAATCAGCAAGTGTACATCAAAGAAAAAGCATATTATGTGTTATATTAAAACTAAAAATAGAATCTTTTATCACTTATCCATATTATTTTTTGTGTAATTAGTAAATACATAAACTAACTTTCCATTCCGTTACCGCCATACAAAATGTACGAAAAAAATGGTCACAGAATGAAAAAACCTTGGGACAGAAATTTGGTTAATAAACATTTGGCAGTTTCGAAATGAGCCAAATATATATGACGTTAAGTTATGACTATCGGAAAAATCTTTAGTCTTACCCTCATATTAATAAGGATTAATATATAACTGTCCAAAGTTCAGTCTTTGAAATCGCTGACTATAAGGCACTGGTCTCACCGCGAGCTACTAAGCTATGAACTATCGGCTATAAACACGAACAAAAGATACGCACTCCCGTGTAAATAAAAGATGCACGGGAGTGCGTATCTTTTGTTCGTGTTTATAGCAGATAGTTCATAGCTTAGTAGCTCGCGGTGAGACCAGTGCCTAAAACAGACGGAATCTTCAAACGGAAAACTTCATAAGACAGTTTTCACTTATTTGGTCAGAAATCCGCTGTAAAAATGTTTCCTATCCTCATGGGCAGTGTATACAAAGGTTTGTTAGTATTGGTACCTTATCCGCAGTGGCATGGTACTGGTAGGTCTTCAGATAGGTCCCCAGAGACAACAGCTCGCATTGAGGGCAGGTCTTGCCCGCTGTCGTCCTCATGAGGTTTAGGACGTGAAGGAAATCTTCGGCCACGTAGTGGTCTTCTTCGAGAAAAACCACCATGCCTGAAATGAACCAACTTTACTTCAAAATCTACTAAGGTGAGGGGGGCGAAGTGCGCCTATCGGGTAAGTGCGCCTACCATTAATATATCGTATTCTATGGACAGTATACTAGTAACAACATCTTTGATCTATGATACAAACTAAACTATAGTTCTCGATACATTTCACAGATGGCGTTGTAGTCGACAACAGGAAATACTCGCCATTTTTTATTTAGTGTCATTGAAAGTTGTGAGTGAAGTTGACCACGTGGCAGAAATCGTTAAAAACCTGAGAAATCTGAATAGATCCTACCAAAAAAATGCGCTAAGTGCACAATTTAAGGTTTCGCTTCTTATTTAGTCATAACTATTGAAAATCGTGAGATTTTGGCAAACACATTTTATGACCTCAATTTTGTCGAGTTGGCTAAGTGCGCCATACCGCTTGTTCATATGGCGCACTTAGCCGCAATCCAGAGGTACTGAACATTTTATTCCTACACCAGAGTCCGTGCCGCTACAGAAGACGGTTGCGGTACCGAAATAATATTCCCTTTCTCAGAACTCCAATAGTGCTTTGCCATCATTAGACTAAGCGAAAATTTTGCTTAAAGACCCATATAAATTATGACAGCGAGTTTCATAAGACTGAGCAGAAAAAATGTTCACAAACCCTGATTTACAAATCTATGGCGCACTTATCCGAAATTCCTTTTCATACCTATTAAGCACCTTTAGTATCAAATCGTAATCCTTCAATAATACATTTTAACTCTACCAGGCGCACTTACCCGTCGTAGCGGCAAAGTGCGCCTAGTAGATGTATTTTTAATTTCATGCTAAAATATAATTATTTTACCGTTAGATTTCAACTACACGATGTTGGTCATAGATTTAATATATCCCAAGTTCTGAAATTGTTGAACATGAATATATTGGTGAACTAGAACGGAACATATTTTGCAGAGAAGTCATCTATGAAAAAAGTATGGCGCACTTCGCCCCTTTCACCTTAGCACTTAACTTAGCTAGCCGTAAAATCTGACACTTTTGTTTGTGAATTGTAACCTCCCCCACGGGACGTTGTAACGTTTCTTAACTTTTTCGGCAAAAAAAATTGTAATTGTACTTCCGGTCCTAACCTTACACCACCGAACCAAGAAGAATATCACAAGAAACTCGGCGGGCTTACATAATGAAAAAACCCGGCCGAGAGTATATTTTTTGGATCAAAAGTTAGAGGGGGGGGGGGCAACATTTGTTTCTTCTGGAGCGGTTATCTCCGAAAATATTGACTTTAGAAAAAAAGTTTCTTCAAGACCCCTATTCTTTTTAAGACCTATTCAATGATACCCCACCCACACCATAGGATTACATCAAATCAAAAAACAAACAAAACATCATCCCCACTTCACCAATTGGGGAGGTACCGAAAAAAAAAACTTTTTCTAGTTTTTATTGTACCACTTTGTTGGCATGATTCATTTGTATAGGTACCTGTACCAAATTGTAGATTTCTAGTAAGTATTAACGGCCACTGAGCTATGCTGCGGACAGACGGCCAGACGGACATGGCGAAACTATAAGGGTTCCTTTTTTGCCATTTTGGCCACGGAACCCTAAAAAGAGTGACGTATGGCTGACATAAGTAGAAGTATCATCAACCTATGTAAGACGCTTTACAGTGCATCTAATTGAAGATTACCTAAGAGCATTTCACCACCAATGATGCTTCGTTTGAGTGTATTTGGCCTTCCTATAGTACCTATGGTGACATATGACAGACCTGTGTGAGAAGCTGTGCACTGCAACTGATTGAAGATCCTGTTAGCCTTCCACCACCAATGATGCTTCGTCTGCGTATATTTGGCTTCTCTGTAGTGCCCATGGTCGTCTGGGTGAAGAGCGTTGTTGCATTTCAGTTTGATCGCTCTGAAAAACGTGATTCTTGTATTATTTATATATTATAGTATAATAATAATAATAATAAGGCCGTAGGGCAGCTTGTGGCGAGCTGTTGGGGAGTAACGACCCCACGGACCCTCGTGCTCCCTCGAGTCGGTCAGGGTCCCCGCCTCCGGCGTGTCTTCGTCGGTCGGAGTGGAACCCCAAGGGGACCCGTAGGACTCTCAGCTCTGGCTTGCCTTAACTGGCCGTCCAGAGAGGAGTCGTCAGAGCTATTATGCTCCAGGGGTGGAAGTGTAAATTTGCATAAGTCGCGAGTTGGTGCAGCGGCTGTCAAGCCACTGCGCAGAAAGCGGTGTACACCTCTCTACACTCCTGAGCCGCCTACACCGGTGTTGCCCCTGGCTGTCTCTTGTGACGGCATTTACGGGGGCCCATCTTGTTGCGGCGAGTCACCGCCTGCCTCGATAGCAAAAGAAATCATTGTTATGGCAGGTGTCCGGACCTCTTTTCTATAGCTCCATCTCTGATCCATCCATCCTCCATCACCGTGGCCCATTAGTCTTTTCCATTCTTTCTCAATAGTCTATACGCCTGCTGGGACCGGTTCACGGATATCTATTTTTGTGCCCGTGAATGGGTTGCAGCAGGTGTAAAACACAGCAAATTTCTCCAAAGGGCCTCTACGTGTTGGATCTGTATCCCCGCGCAAGCCTATCAAAAGACCGGGATTTATAGGTCCGTGATGAAAAAGAGATACAAACATAATAATAATATAAGCCTTTATTCAGACAATTTACATAAATTATTGAGTGTTGTTGTAATTGAATTAAAATTATTAGTAAGATTTTACAGTTATTTCATTTCAGACAACATCGGTTTGGTCTGTTTGCCGTTTGGCAAAGGCCTCTTCCTTCCCTTTCCATTCTTCCTTGTTTCTTGCTAGCCTTGTCCTTGATATTATAGTAGTATAGTCTAATTTGATGATGATGATGATGATAGTCTAATTTAATCCACCAATCACAGCATCATTTAAAAGACTGGTTCGACGAATGTACAGTCAAAGGCAAAATAAGGTGAATAATAAAATGCTCAAAAATATGTCCTCATCATCATCATCATCAGCCTATGATAGTCCACTGCTGGACGTAGGCCTCTCCTATTAACTATGCGTATAGACGCATTAGGAGGTAAATGCCCATAATCGCCACGCTGGGCAAGCGGATTGGCGATCGCAGTAATGTGTCCACTATGATGACGCTGCTGCCCATCAACAATCTTTTATTAAATAATGGTAAGTGACACTTCAATCCCTTAGTCGACTCTTACGACACCCGCAGGAGGAGTTGGGGTGGTGACAAATGTATTCTTACTGCCGTCACCACTAAAATATGTCCTAGTGCACTTTAATTCTATGTAATAAGAACGTTGTAACATATTTATGAGAGGATTCTTTCGCTACATATTTTGCACTTGACTGTACATACGTAATCCTGTCTATGGCTTCCGGCGCAACATTTAATTTAGATTTTTTTATAATGTTTTTTATTTATTTGTCAACTACTGGCAACAGCTCACTTGAATTCATCATCACCATCAGCCTATCTCATATCCACTGCTGGACGTAGGTGTCTCCTATGAGAAGATACGATCTCTATTTCAAGTAGGTATTTGTTACTTAGTGAGTTTTGGTTGTCAACCGACGATATTAACCTTGCCCCTTTAGGTATCTGGTAATGTTTAATGCAATAAAGTATCCTATTAAATACTCATCGATTTTCTGTAGACTCAAATTTATAATTTGAAGGGCAGACATACAAAGGCTTTATTCGTCATTTCGTTTTACGTTGGTCGATAACAGAATAACTTTAGAGAAACAGCTGATTCAGCAATAAGATCATAAAAAAGGAAGATTGTGGCCGACTTACTGCTCAAACTTGGCGTCTCTCGGACAATCGTTCGGGTCCACACCTGGGAACTCGTTCGGGTGTGTCTGTATGGAGTACGGGTAGAAAATCTGCATCACCTGAAATAGAGAAAAATATATTCAGTCATTTTATTCATTCTTAGCTATCGGCTATAAAAACGATTAAATATAATATAAGTGTTCCGGTTCCATTATTACTAAATTTTAAAAATAACATTTAGTCTTCTTACAGCAAAAAACACTATCTACGATATTTAAGGTACTTCCCCTTCATGTCCCATAACTTTGGGACGCCCTGTATATATAGCGTTAAGGCTAGGTATCGGAAAAATAGTGAGCCTTATTAATAAGGATTAATCATTAACTGTCAAAAGTTCATTCTCAGATATCGGCAAAATAACAACGTCGGATGAACAGGCTGTACCTACCTTAGTGAAGTCGATGGTTCGCACCAAATTGTTGATCTCTTCGTCATAGTAATCATGCGAGAACACGAGTAGCGTGCGCTCGATGTCCCGCGCTTGCGCAAGCGACACGATAAGGTGACGGAGGTACGTCAGTCGCGTGTGGACCTGGTGACAAATGGAAAGATTAAAGACCGAGCCATTATAATAATAATAACATAGTTTTCTATAGTTCCATCTCTTATCCATCCAACCTTCATCACCATAACCCACTAGCCTTTTCCATTCTCCAATAGCCTCTAAGTATATGCCTGCTGGGACCGGTTCACGGATATCTATTTTTGTGCCCGTGAATGGGTTGCAGCAGGTGTAAAACACAGCAAATTTCATATAATAATAATAAAGTTTATTTGCCAAACATTATGTACATTTTAAGGTCTTTATATGATAATAGTCTCAATAATGATTGATACCTTATAATATAAAAGTAGGCATGCATAGCCCGTGGGGTGACCGGCTTGCGAATAGTCCCCCACACTGCGCGCGCCAAATTGGGTCAAACGTGCCAATTTGGCGTGGTCCCAACGCTGGGAACTTCTTATACACCCTTGAATTTCTTCGCAGATGTATGCAGATGTGTTTGAGCAGTAATTGCATTAGGAGTGGTAAAATTTACATAAAGTAAATTAATATCTTAATATTTTTTCACTTTCAAAGTACTGAGTACATAAAAAAAAATTTATTTGAAAGTTTCTTGATTCAGTCTAACTTCAAATAAAAAAAGATAATGTCAGATGTCAAATTGACTGCCGAATGTTTTCGTACACAATATTTACATGGTTTTGTAGCAATTTAAAATGGAAAAGGTATTTACTCTAATATTATACTATTTTGGTGGAGTTTGGTTTTTATGACTGTGACATACAGCTTTACGATCTACATTTGAGGCGGCCGCTGCGGCAGAATTATTATTATTTCCTTTATTTATTACTTTTCTTAGGTTAGGTATTTTCATAATATGATTATAAAAGTAGAATACAATAAAACATACAAAAACAATACAAAACATATAAACACATTATAAAAAACCTAACCTAGGGTGCCGCCGGCAACGGAGCGGGCCCAAGCTGCCGGTGGTTAACCCCTCGTATGCTTAGACACGGATCCGTGCGTGGGAATTTCAATCTATTGTTTTAATTGTCAAGGTCACTTTTTCAGTAACGTAATTTGACAGGAAGCATACGAGGGGTTAATGTCGCAGAGAGAGGAACCGACGGACTATCCGCGCCGTGTCCAGGACTACCGCCTTCTGCATCTGACCCTTGATCCAGCCATCTAGCGAGAGACTCTTAAGATGTTGGTGGAGACTCTTCGCTATTAAACCGTTCGCTGTAACGACTATCGGGACTATGATCGTCGAGTCAACATCCCACATGGCGGTTATCTCGTGGGCCAGGTCTAGGTACTTACTGGACTTGTCCTTCTCGGCCTTCACGAGATTCTCATCATGGGGGATGGTGACGTCGACGAGCACAGCCCGGCGCTGCGATCGATCTACCAGCACGATATCTGGCTTATTGGCTACAATAGTCCTGTCCGTGATGATAGGTCGATCCCAATAGAGCGTGGCACGACCATATTCGAGAACTGGTGCAGTTGTGTACTTATAGTACGGCACTTCGACGTCCACAAGGCCGTATTGAAGAGCAAGCTGCTGGTGTATAATATTATAGTTATTTATGTGGCTGGCGCATAATAAGAGGCATTAAACATGAGTGTGGTTTTATGAAACGAGCCGTAGGCGAGTTTCATAATAAGATCACACGAGTGTTTAATGCCTAATTATGTACAGTCACATACATAACTTTATCTACATGCATATAATAAGTTTTCTACAATATGTTTATTTTTGTGGCAGCAAATTATTGGTCACGGTTGTAGCGGCGTCCCGGATTTCTGGTGGTGTTTCACACATTTCAACATCACTGTCTTCGTCGTCATAAATAATTTTTCAGTGTAAATATTTCACAACGAACTCGATAATATTTAACTTTCAAGTCAACAGTCCAAAAAAGTTGTATGTTTGAAACCACAGAGCACGGACCTCTTTAGTGTGTAACCTATAGGCAACCCTCCAACCTCCTTGTTTGAAACAATTCAAACAAAACAAATGACTGAGCTGACATTAGTTTTTTTTTATTCATAAACCAGGTAAGGTCTTGAGTCGATATCGATTCTCAAATCGATTCTCAGTATTCGACATTTAGAAGAATGTATGGAATATGAATTTTAATGTGAATGAAATTACAAATCGATTAATTCGATAATCGAAGTTAAAGTGTGTTTTTTCTTTTTAACAGAATGTTCGAAATTTAATTGTGATTAAGATATCGGTTGCCGATATCGTAAAGTAAAAATTATGATACGTAGGTTGCCCTGAAAGTTTCGGGAATCGGAAAAAATACGCATTTTAATCAAATAAAAGTACTTTTATTGTTTTTCAAAGTATTCTCCTTTGTGTTTAATACACTTTTTCATTCTCTGAAACCAGTTTTTAAAATAGTTATTGAAGTCTGAAGTGGGGGTTGATAAAATGGCCATTTTATAAGCGTCGACTGCTTCTTCCGCGGTCTGAAAACGCTGACCACGCAACCGATTCTTTATTTTCGGGAAAGTAAAAAAATCGTTGGGACTTAGGTCGGGGCTGTACGGAGGATGGTCCAGTAATTCGACGTTTTCGCCCTTCAGATAGTCGTCTGTTTTCTGAGCGGTGTGAGGGCTGGCATTATCATGGTATACGGCGGTTAGGGTTAGTTTTTCGCAGTTCAGCAAAAACAATCGGTAAACAAACGCCTATATACCAATCGGCATTAACAGTTCTTCGATCTTCAAGAGCGATAGTCGCCACGTGACCCGATTTGGAGACAAACGTGGCTACCATTTTTTTGATCGTGCTGCAAGAACGAACAACTTTTGTCGGCTTCGGTTCGTCTTCGTAAACCCAAACTCGAGATTGGTTTTTCGATTCAGGCTCATATGCGTAAATCCATGATTCGTCACCTGACACAATACTAAAAACGGCATTTGAGCTTCCTCCATTAAATCTTTTTAAAGTTTTGCGGCACCAATTGACACGTACCGTTTTCTGGTCGTCAGATAACAAGTGAGGAATCCACCGGGAAAATAACTTCCGCACGCCCAACTCTTGTTGTAAAATAACTTGTACCTGACTCATTCCAATGCCTAAAGTCTCCTGAATCTCCCGATATGTAACATGCCTATCTTTCTTTATCAGTTGGCGAACAACATCGATGTTTTGATCGGTAACGGCCGTTTTTGGTCGACCCTCACGTACGTCATCCGCAAGAGACACACGGCCACGTTGGAATTCCGAATACCACCTGTATATGGTCGTCTTTGAAGGTGCTTCACTACTAAAAGCAATAGTTAATCGGTCTCCACATTGTTGTTGTGTTAATCCACTTTTAAAGTCATAATAAATCATTGCTCTAAAACTTTCGCGGGACAGCTCCATTTTCACCAGCGACTCAACGACTTTAAAAAACAATTGAAAATCGGACATTGTTTTTTTTTTCTAAGTGGCCAGTGTTTTCGAATAATGAGACTATGCTTGTAAGAAAGAGGTATAACACATGTCAAATATACGTTCCTAAGTATTAAATTCCCGAAATTTTCAGGGCATCCTACGTACACCCACAGATACAGATTTCTTAAAGTAGGCTATTTGCTTACCGCCGCTAAACATATTGTAGACAACTTATGATATGGATGTAGATAAAAGTTATTTATAAGTTATTTATACTATATATTTATTAATTATTATAAGTTATTTGCCATCTGATCTCTAAAGTTTGTAATTTTTTTGTAATGTGTCTGTAATGTAATCACTAACATAGTTATTAAGTAAAAATGTTTACTAACACTATGAATCAATGATCTGAAATAAATATTTTTTATTTATTTAAACTATGCAAACATGCATGTAGTAGATGTTCGTAGGTGACCCATTAAAGAAAAGGGCTTATTAACACCATAAAAATGCGTATTTGCTTAGTTTAAGTAGCATAATTTTGTATAAAACCAGCGTAAGTCAGGCGACCTTAAGGCTGCGTTTCTACCAGAGATGTGCGAGGATGTGTTTCCATACAAATGGCACCTCGCTCGAGTCATTAATAAGTAGCAGCTTAACCTTGGCAATAACAGGCAGAAAAAAAATGATTCAGTGGCAGTACATCAATATAGAAAAGCTTTTCCGAATGATGCATAATGAATGAATAATGATTTATTTCACACTTTAGAATAAAAAAGTTTAGAGATGATGACCCAAACGCACATTTTCAGATCCCAAGGAAATTCATCCTAGAAAAGCACATTCCGTCAGAATATCAGCTTATTTGGACGAAGAAGATGCACTATCCGCCCCTCTTCCCAGAAGAGAAGAAGAAAAAGAAGAAGATCCACATATCCACGCGGCTGGTGCCGAAGCCTGTGAAGTGCGAGGGCCTGAAGGGAGACCAGCTGCCGCTGGCGAGAAGGAAGATGAATAAAGTCAAGTTTCTACCCTCCTAATAGCTGCCTATCTATATTTCGTACACACCCAAACATTGTAAGTTAAAAATTTCGAGACGGGCAATAGAATTGAATACAGATTTTTCAATAACAATTTCCTTGGTGCTTTAGCACAGAATACATATTAGTGTAGTTCGGGAAATATTATTTGACCGACTCTTATTTTACTCACGACCTTTTGTTTTGGATTGCATTAACAATAGAAAAGTGCTAGACTGCTGATTGTCTAGTAAGTGTTAACGCAAAACAAAAGGTCGTAAGTAAGATAACAGTCGGTCAAATAATATTTCCCAAACTATACAAGTACAGAAAACCATCTCCAAAATTCCGTTTAAAGAAATAATGACTCTTGCTACGACACTATTAAGTTGAAATTCCCACCGCTTAACGCTAAATGTCACGCAGAAGTGCGTTCTCTTACTATCGCGCAACTCGAAACTTTTCTGAAAAATAAGGTTGCTACCTTTTAAAAAATGATATAATCTTAATATTTAATAACTGCATTTGCCAGAAGACAGCAACAGACACAATCTAGCAATTTGTACAATCAAATAAACAAACACATCGACATTCACTCCTGTACTACATACGAGTGTAAGAAAAAATTAACTAAGTGGCTAAAAACTAAAAACTATAATGACATAGAAAACTTGCTTCAAAATAAGTATAGCGAACATTGAATGTAGACCCAAACATATATGCACGCATACGGAACACAACAAACACATACACACACACGCATGCACACACACACGCATGCACACACACACACACACACACACACACACGCACACACACACACACGCACACCACACACATACCCTGAGTTAGTCTAGGATTAAAATTATATTGCAATGTATAATGTTTACTGCGTTAAACTTGATACTTTTGTTACTTTAAATTTTGTATTCTTAAGAACATAGCCTAAGATTGTAATGTATTTCTTAATTACTCTTTGGATGAGCGGTGCTCTCTTAGCACAAGTGTATTAACACTTAAAAAGAGGCACCAGTGTAGATATTGTTATTACTTCTAAAGCTATCGAATAAAATATTTTTGATTTTTGATTTTTTTTGATTGATTTTGATTTAATTACTACCTTTTTATATTGTTTTTTATTTTCTTTATTGTTCATTGTTATATAAAATCTACTTCTGACAGCGGTCGAATTAGTACGTAGATATTCGACGAACATTCGCGAGTGCATTTGATGTACTCCCCGGGGTGGCACTAACAGTTCGTACCGAATGCGCTAGTTGAGGAGTTTTTTTTTCAAAAGGGCTTATTTCCAGTTTGAACTATTTTTGGGAAATTGATAAAAATAAATCCACGGTTTCCATTTCGATATTCTTACTGTGTTTTTGATGTACTCAAGTAAGTTGCTATAAATGTTATGGCACTAAATATGTATATTGCTTCATCAACTTAATAATTAAGTAAGTAATTATTAAGTTATAACTTAATAATTAAGTTGATATACCGTAAACTTTCCGAATTAAGCCCTTTTGATGCGAAACTATTAGAATTAAGCCGTTTTGTTGCGGCCTTGTGAGCTTATCCAAAACTTAAACACTTAAACTTACACAAACTGTTTTTTTAAGGAAATGTCACACACCCTTTATTTAAACAAAAAGTACAAAATAATAAGTTATTATAATAAAATATACACTTCTAAAAGCTCATAGCTTTCTCTTGCTACAAGAGAGAAATAGGCCCTTTTGATACGGACTTTGAAATTTTAACGTTTTAGAAGACAAGAAGAGAAATTCAAACTTGAAATTCAAAACATATAAATATAAGGGCCTCGGCAAAGAGTACGATTTTGTACCGTGTGGCACAGAAACTTTTGGTTCTTGGGGCCCCAGCGCACGCAAATTGTTTGCTGAGATCGCGAAACGTCTGGTTGATGTAACTAAAGACCGAAGAGCTGGCGACTTCCTCGCACAACGCATCAGTATTGCGATACAGCGAGGAAATGCCGCCAGCATCCTCGGTAGAATGCCACAAGGGCTAATCTTAGATATACGAGTAGGTTAGGTTAAGTAGATTAGTTAGATTTAATCTATGTACATAAATTGTAGTTTTGAAAATGAATATATAAAAAAAAAAACATTATGTATTTTTTGTTACTATTTTCTTGATTTTTTTTTTTGCGTGTTTGTAGAGTGCAATAAAGTATTTTATTATTATTATTATGTATTTCTCTACTCTTAGCAAAACTACATTCATAGTTAAAAAAAGTTGAAAGTGGAAAAGCCACTCCTCAGTAATAGGCCTGGCTAAAGCGTTTCTATAATATGTCATTTTTGAAGTCTTGTTAAAGTTTTGGACCCGTAGTTCCGATTAATACAGATAACAGCAGTGTTATTCACTAAGGAAACCGCCTTGCTAACAGCGCTGTGTCAGCGCTGCGGCAGCGTCGAGCCTAAAAATAGTATTCACTAATGCACTTTAAACGACACTATCGCTCGGCGACGAATGCGGCGTGAGCTGGAACTACACTGTGAGAGTTACCGCCTACAGTTCGACGACGAGTTTCTACGTTAGTGAAACTCGTCGTCGAACGTCGTGAGTTACGTTTTTCGCAGCGCTGCGCTCTACGTCGAAGTAAAGGCTCGTCGTCGAGCTCGTTGACGAACGCAGCGTCGAATGTGTGAATAAGAGAATAGCATAGCTGACCTGTATAGCAATGATGACTGTATCGTTAAGCACAGGGCCGTATATGTCCTCATTGTAAATGGTTTGCGCGTCGTTATACCGCTTGATGGCGCGGCGTATCTCTGTTATGTTCTTCGGGAGATCTGTGGAGTTGGCTGGAAGAAAATATTTCAAATCAGTACCCAAATTACTTGTCACCGCTACGTCAAAAAAGAAATAGCGTGTTAGGGATGTAGTCTACGAACAAATAAAACACGGAAGCCGCACGCCATAAAATTGCCTTTCAAAAACGGTCCTGAATTTTAGTTGACAAATGTCACCCCCTCTTTAATGCATCACGGCTATGAATTTCAATGTCAACCTATAAAAACTTTAACCGCCATTTAAAAATAGTTGTGATTGGTCCATCAAACTTTTGATTGGCGATATTCAATAAACATTTGTCAAAGGTGATGCGCCGAAATATGCGCGGTGTTAAGAAAAGCGCTATGTCCTGCCCATCTTGGCACAATTGAACAATTGATTTTGGGGGCATTTTTGAACTGGCGGTAGACGTCCATGTTATTTATGGTCGCAGGATGTAGTGCAAAATCCTTTCTCTTCGGCTTTTCACGGAAACATCCGAATTCATATTGCTGTCACAATGAACTTCAGTATTTATATTGCACAGAAGCTAATTGAGACAGGGAGATTAATTCGGGCGTTTCCGTGAAAAGCCGAAGAGAAAGGATTTTGCACTACATCTGTACTAGCGCTTAGCAAACAATTACACGTAAACAAGTGACAACTTTATATTGTGAAATGAAGGTGCATTTTATTTTGTAATTTGGGATTTGATATCAAGACGTTTTGTCGAATTTTTTTGACTCCTTTTGGCGGCCAATGGGTTAAAACAGTACATTCCGATGCAAGTGCTTAAAAATTTTTTTTCGACGAGGGTGAAAGTTGGAGCCCGAGTGAAACGAGGGTGATAATCACCCGAATTAAAAATAAGTTTTTACACGTGTATCGGACGACTTTTTTCATAACATGTGTCTTAAAAAAAGAAATTAACGCACTACTTTTCCGCACTAGTTATAAAAAATAACTTTTCCTAACTAGTGCGCAAAAACGAACTTTGCGCACGCTTCGCGCGCGGTTATTTCTCTTTTTGACGCGCTTGTTATGAAAAAAATCGTCCCTTACACGTGCAAAAACTTTTTTTTAACTCGGGTGATGGTCGCTTGTCGCCCTTGTTCCACTCGGGCTCCAACAGGGTGAACCCTCGCCGAAAAAAAGTTTTCCCGCACTAGTTAGGAAATGTACTATTTTGCTCGCAAAGTTACCCTCTAGAGCTTTATAGAGTATTTTTACAGAAATGTCCGGAATCAGATTGTTCCGCAATACTTTTAAGCGGTAAGTACTAAGTACAGTACACGGCGATAAAGTTTGCACATCGGTCTTTAGAAAGAGACGACTAATATTGCATAAACGTCACATAAGTTCGAGAGAGACAACGCTCTATGAAGCCGAGTCTCTTTCCAGTGCCCGATCTGCAAACATTATAGTCTGGTACTCTAAGTATCCATCCATTTTACGGAAGTTAATTAAGAAACATACATTTGTAAGTTATAATAATTAAGTAATATAAGTATAACTTAAGTTTTCGTGAAAATATCATCATAATCATCATCAGTCTATGATAGTCCTTTTTTTTACTTACCGCTATTGTTCCTAGGATGGACGGTCAGATATTTATGGAGCTCCTGTGGCACTAGCGCTAGCACCTGTTCCGATGTATCATTCCCATTCATCAGTTCTTCTGGAAACAGAAAAGGACAGCTTGAGATGCAGATAGATTTAAATGTCTATTTTTAACAGACTTTCAAAAAAAGGAGGAGGTTCTCAATTCGACTGAATTTTTTTTTTTTTTTTTTTTTTGTTGTATGTATGTTACCTGATATCTCCGAGAATAGTGAACCGATTCTAAAATTTCTTTTTGTGATCGAACGTTGTATTACCCCCGAGATGGTCCCCATTGGCACCAAGTTGGGGTCTGATGATGGGATCCTGGAGAAATCGAGGGATCTCTTCAAATGTTATAGGTACATGTATAGCGCTTTTGGTAATTTTCATTCATTTACAAGAATTTGCATTCAGAAAGTAGGATTTGAGGAAACCAATGATGGAAACAAATCGGGAATCTTGGAGAAACCGGTTGAAGTCGGTTTTTTAAATTCTTAATTTGGTGATTATATCATATATATTTTTTACAAACTACAATAAAAAATACTTTTTTTAAGTATTTTTTGTTTATTTAGATAATTTTTAAGTATTATTTCTTGGAATCATGTGCTCTTTCATTGCTTATAGTTTTTACACAAAGAAAGAGTAACAAAGATAACATTAAAAAATATAAAAAAAAAACTCCATTAAAATTGAATTTTGGTATCTTTAAATTTATACATATCTTTAGAGCCTACTTAAGGTAAATGTACCAGTGGATGACACTATAAGGAGCAATTTCATGCATTTTTTTCAAAATCTGCGTAATTTTCAAACACATGGACTAAATGTGTATATAAATTTATAGACCGGTTCTTCCTTTATGTTTTTATAAACAATAAATTGTATATAACTAATACTATTACACTATAATTTCACTTTTCCGCGACGTCTCAAATTGTACCAGTGAATGACTGGCAAAATTCGGAATGTCCCAAAGTATGACTATGAAAAAATTGGATCTGTGTCGCAGTAAATGACATGGCAATGCCCAGCTGTAGTGTCAACTTGCTGAATTAAATTATGTTTTTTTACGGTCAGTACAAGCTTGTAATTTTTTTTACACGTCGTCAAGGGCATATTTCGGTAATTTTAGGGATGTTTTATTACAAATGCCTGTAACCAATGAATGACACATAGTTTATGACCCAACGAATGACATGACACTACGCACTGTCATCCACTCCATCTCCATAGAAAAACAGTATATGACACCCATGCACAGTGTGGAATTGTTCCTCAATTTTGCGAAAGTGTGATTAATTGCTTAATTTATCTGCCATGTCAAATAATAGCGAACATTGAAACTCCCGTAGGTCTATGTATTATAGTTTTGGATATTTTCAAAAAAGAAATAAACATCCATAGAAGTCCATAGAAACCTGAAAAACTGAATTTACTCACATTTGATGTCTATTTTTTTCAAATCATTTTTACGTGTTTATATTAAGGTACTTTTAATGCACCGATATCATTTATCAAAAAATAAAATTGATGACTCTAGAGGACGGTGTCGCCAATTTTTCTTACAATTTAAAAACATTTTTTTTCCTCAATAATCTCTCGGCGGTCGCATTTTATTTTAAAATTAAGGAATAGTATATAAAATGCTTTACTCGTGAAAAAAAAATCAAATGCAAATAGTGCAGGACTCACGAGATATGAATTTTTAAATAATTTAGTCAGGGTTGTCACTTTTCAAGTGTACAAGATTACAAGTTTATTTTCGAAGTGTTAGGGCTCATTCATAAATCATGCGAGGTTTTTTCGGCTACTTTTTGACCCTAAGTGATGTTTGGTGAGTTTCTTGGTTAACCCTTGCAGTCTCACGAGTACTTCACGAGTTTTTCTCACTCAACAAAATTTTAAGAATTCTTTCTAATTTCGCGAAATTCCGTCATGAATGTCAATTAACAATATGTACCTATTAAACGTGAGTGTAATGTAATTTCTAGTAGGTACTATATGTGCTACTTGAAGGACAGGTAGAAAATAACTTGTAATACGTAAAAAATCTTAAGGTTTATTTTTTAACTATTCATCGCTCTAGGGATTATCCTGGTTAGTTACAAATCGTAAGATTTTTGCCGGAATACTCGGTATAGAGCAGTGGCTTGTCGACGATTTTCACACCATTTTAGTAACAGCTATGTCGCTAACGCTTTCCGTGTATTATGTACATCTGTGGCTGAAATCTATGTAAAGGCATATGACTGGTATATTTTATGTGAGTCACAATGAACAAAATTCTAATGCACGGTTGGCAAATCATTGAGATGAATCCTTTGCCAATAGCAATGCTGTCCGAGCAAACCGGCGAATCCCATAATAAATGTTGGCAGTATGATAGTGAGCACCGCTCTCGAAAGGTAGACAGGAAGACTACAATTTTCATCTTTTTCGGCGAGCTCACGATTCTTCGGACTCTTATGTTTCGGATTTGTGTCTAAAAGACCGACGTTATAAACAAAAACTACTACTTTACCGGATAATGTTGTGACAGTTTTAAAGCCTTCTGAACCACATGCTTCAGTAATATCCGAAATTAATGAAGACGAGAACTTGGCTCTCGCAGTTGACGAAAGTCCTTTATTATGAAGAAGGTAGACATAAAAAATCCTTGGGCGAGCGAAGCGTCTCCGTTTCAGCTTTACCAAAAATGCTTTTAATGGTAGCGGACTCTTCTGAAGGTTTGATAAATATTCTTAATACAATAAATATTGCTTTCAGCTTTTTGAGTTTTCGCAAAAAAAATAGTTAGTAAAAAGGACGTAAGCGACTGAGCGATAAGACACATGTAGCTTGCGTCCAGTTATTGGAACAGACTAGCAACTACTACACTTATTCATGGCCCGACATAATAATAGCCAGTTTTCAGATTGTGACAACCCTATTAGCATAGAAATGAGCCAAAAACCATATGTTGGCCCACCTCCACGGGC
>JALPQI010003684.1:0-79512 GCA_025490895.1 Thaumatotibia leucotreta | reverse complement strand
ACTTAAAATCAATTTAAAAACATATAGTTCAATAAAAGGAATATAACGGGTTCGGCAACAACTAAAGGTTTTTCAAAGTTTTTGTTTGACGTTAATATAACCAACTGTTGAATAAAAGGTAGATAACAGTCCCGCTGATATCTTTTTGTCATATTGAAGTTACCCTCAATACCGTTATATAACTGTCGAGATAAGGTTTTAAGATATCACTTATACAACAATAAAATTATGTAGACGTTGTAAAAATGACCTTATTACGACGGTTCTGTTTTTTCAAAACCCTTTATAAGACGAAAACGTTTATACGACTTTGAACATCATTAAGTAAACGTTTTCTTTAAAACCTCTACATGATTGTTGTATAATTAAGTCGCAAAAACGTTTATTTACCATAGTAATTAGACTATTTGGTAGGACGACTAAACTATCAGATTTATAACGTTTATTTGACTAACAGGTTAACTAAAAACGACTATAAAACTCTTATATGGCTAAAGGTCGTATAACTCTTGATTTATATGACTTCTTTGCTAGTTGGGTGGGGAGCGGGACTATGGTTGAGTTGTCCAGCCAGTTGTGGTCCCGAGTGTTCGAGTTTGTGAAAAACGTCTGTACATTGTTGAATTACATTATCTTAAAAGTGAATTTTATATCAATACTTTATTACATTAAGACCACTATAAGGAGCAAGTATCAAAGTGAAAATAACATTAGACAGCTCATTATTTATGATGATGGAAGGGTGGTCTATAGATCAAATAAAAGCAAAAATGTTCACCAATGAAAGATAATGTTATTTTCTTATACTGATATAGCCTTTAACGATTGACAATTTCCTATCTAAAGTAGAGTTAATACATCAATTTGAGTGCATTTTAAAGGAGCTGTATGTACAATAGTTGCCAAGTAACATCGACGTTATTCACGCTTCCACAGCTCGCTCTGCACATCATAGTGACTTGATACAGTATGACGGCACGCCGATCTTATCTTGACCATTCGATAGTCCCTCCCTGTCCTAGGTGTCTTAACAATATCCTATCGATCTAAGTAGGATTGTTAGCGTGGCGACTACTATTATTCAATAACACTTTGTTGCGATGTTTTAAATGTAAACTATAGACGATCTTGCACTAATGGGGGCTAACAATATTTCCAGAAATTCTTACATTATATAACATGCACAAGACTACCAACCAATATAATAAAACATCGTTAGAATAGAAGTCAGAATAATTGTCAAATTATAAATAAAGCAATGCAATGCTTAAGAAAACAATGTACGTGAATAACATAAAATTAAATATACCATAGGCACATGAAACACAAAGAATTAAAAAAAATATTTACATTAAAGCAACATAATTATATATAATTAATTTAACAACAAAGTATTTACACGCCATCATTATTATTATTCTTTGTTTCACTTGATGTCTCATTATGAATACAGAATGAGTTTTAGAAGTAACAAGTTACATTGTTTAATTATATTTTATGACAACAGTTTGAAATTACTTATATGAAATGAATACGCATGGAACGTAGTTTTCACGTCGGTATTGCAATTTAAACTCCACTTCCTGAACCTAAAACTCACTCTGTTTTCTCTAGTATACTATAATACAAATTACTTTGTCATAACAGGTAACATCTGACTTTCATACTATATTACATTAACGTTTACAACGCCAAATATGTGTTTAAATCTATACCATATTGCACACGGTACATTTCTATCGTACATGATGTATGTACTAGGCGTACGAGTACAATGTAAAACTATTTTCTCCGTCACAGGAAGCTACCATCATAATTCGTCTCGAACCGAAATCTCGTTCGAAAAAAAGAACTACTCATAGAAATGTAAAGATCAATCTTAAACAACGTTCTCAAAGAACTAAAGACAAAAATATTTCATCAACAAAACGATTTTTACAACTCCATATATAACTAGCACTACTAGACTACATATCGACATAATTATAAGACGCTCTATAAATACGTGTACTATGATTACTCTCGCGCCGCGAGATTTACAGCCGTAGAGGTACCGCGTAGACCGTAACCGGGAACGACGACGTTCGTTACGATGGAATTTAAGTATCGTCGATTATCGTCCACCCGAAGGATCGATAAAGTAATAAATGCAACTTTAGCGAGTGTCGGAGCGACGGGAGCCCTCGGAGAGCGCGGCCCGTCACTGCGAGAGCAGCTTCTGCAGCAGCGACGCCTTACTGGCCGCGGCCGGGGCCGGGGCCGGGGCCGGCGCCTCATCACCGCGGGCCGCCGCCTCCGCCGAGCCCGCTTCCGTAGTATTCTGCACACAACACACACCGTCACCGTCAGTCTCCTCCTACTGCTCTCTGTTGCGCGACTACTGCCATCAGATACACCGGAGCGGCCAGGGTACTCGACACAAATATCTGAGCAAGCCTCTATTGTCATGGCGTTAAGAGTGCATGCTAAAGATATTTTTGAGCTGCGCGGCAGCTCTGATATATTTGATGGCCACTGCACGCCACAGTCCCAGACAATATTTATATTTGGTAAATCAAATTGATTGGATGTACTGAATTTTTAAAACTTGCTATCTATGTTGTGCATCCAGACTTGGAACTGTAATGTTTCAAGACTTTCAAGGGTACTTATAAAAACCCTTTAAATCTATTATTTCAAGTATAAATATCGTACATTAAGGTAAGATGATTTATATTAGAAAACTTCCAACTCGCGACAATAAATCGTGTCTCAGATAGCTGAAGTAGATGCCGTAGTCAAATCATCAGATATATCGAAGCGGCCACGGTGATCAATAATATCAAATAAATCCGATATTTTTGAGCACCCTGAACGCTCCAATATATCAGATGGCGAATGTAGGTACGGGCCTGCTTACCACGTTCGCCCCCAGTACTGTTTTACTAAGTGCTAATTCTATACCGATCTAAATTATCTTATAAACTCCTATGCCAGTGACACGCATATGTGACCAGAAAAATTGTCCACCTATGCCGGCGACACAACACTGTGTTAAAAATGTTCGTATTTCTATGACACTGCCATAGGAGTAAGAATTTCAGTTATGGTAGTGACGTAGGAATAAGGTTATTTTGATCACGTATGTGTGTCACTGGCATAGGAGTAAGGATTTTTTAATCACAGATCTGTGTCACCGGCGCCGAACGTGTTAACGTCTGGGATTCCCTATAGAGATTTTATCCTGCCGGGGTCTCTGATGACTACCACGAAACGTATATAAACATCTAAATCAGCTACCATTAAAGCGACGATTTACAGTACCGGTCAAAAGTTTAAGTTCACAGCACGATTCTCATAGAAAATTATTCCTCTATTATTCAAAAACGTCTCCTAACATAGCAAGCCGATAAGTATTGTTTGTCCCTTTTCGTCTAATCAATGTCTATAAGGCCGAAAGGGACAAACGATACTTATCAGCTTACTAAGTTAGGAGACGTTTATGAATAAGGGGATTTATCTTTTACGATCAAATAGGTACGGCTGTTTAGGGTAGCTATACTTATAAAATGAATCAACATAATTATTACAAAATATAGAAAATATTATAGTCATACAGTAAATATGTTATTTATTATATTAGTAATACTAAACACAATGATATCTTTTCTGAAAGTCTTTTGTGTAGTCAAGAATCTTAAATTACGATGCTTCAATAAGAAAATACATACTAATAATAAATAAAGTTTAACATTATCCTCACGTTTCGGGCATGTCGTTACACCCGTGGTTTCAGTCTACCTGCGACTACGGGTCTATTGTCATGCCTGAAACATCAGGACAATATTAAACTTAAGTTCCCGTTGTCGGTAAAATATGAGTGATAATCCTGAAAGTTTAAATCAATATAATAAATAAATTATTCGTAAGATTATTGACCAGTATTTTTAAATTAGATATAGGTAATGCTTTATAAATACTTAAATATTTATTTGGGAGAAAACCTAATTAAATAATATTAAATATCACAAACTAAATAATTATTGATATATGATACTACAAATAAGTTGATCTGTTTATAATGTAACCTATAGTTACACCTTCTACCTAAAATATTGTTTATTAATGAGATGAGTAATATGCATTTGTCATAAACAGCTAGAAAAATGAAACAAATTGTATGACTGAAAAAGCCGACAAAAACTGACGTAAAAAACCAAGCCAACATCACTCTTCGCTTTTTCTTCTTGGTATACTTAATTATTGGAAACAATAATAAATTACTAGTAGATATACATTTAACAGAAGAAATATATCTTCAATACCGCTAGTATTTGTAAAAAGCAAAGTGTGTTGCAGGCATTGAAGGAAGACGTCTATCACCGCAAACATTTTACAAAAAGATAAGCCTTACTAACTGTAGAATATCGAGATTGTTCATGTTGGACATTAGTTGTAACATTAGTCATTTGGATATTTGGCATTAACCTCCGAGTTGTTTAGTCGTTTATAACTGTGATAGGACGATTTCTAGATATATATAAACTTACCATTTAGTCCTGTCGTATAGATATCACTGGAGTTTACAATATTGTACATACTTTATTAGAACTAAATTATCACAACTCGCATTCGTAGTCGACAATATGAGAGACATTTCAAAAAGCTACTTTCTTTTATTGTGCTCTACTTTTATATCGTATTCGAAAAAATTTTTTTTTTGGCGATTATAAGACATTTTTATATACTTTAACGTATCTAATAATTCTATTAAAAATCAAGTTAAAAACGTTTGAAAACTTTATCATGCATTTTCAAACCACTTTAACTACAGAATGGAATAAACAGAATGGCTCGAACGCTATAGAACATTTCAGAAGCAAACAAATAAGCATTTTCTATCACAAAACAGTACCTACTGACGGTCGGCTGCTGCTACGCCACAAACCTTCACCACACGATACTTCGCGCATGCTTCGTGCCCCACGTACTCAACATTAAGCTTCGACTTCTTGTATAACATACCAAATAAGCGCATTTCATTACAAATTCATTTTTATAGAAAAAAGTAGAGTACTCAAGTATTGAAAGATTTGACACTATTAGAAGTAGATAATATCATGATTTTACTAAGAGTAGATAACACATCACAAAAGCGTAGTTTAGTAATTTCAGAAATGCACCAATATCGCGTTATATTACTTTGCAAAAGATTTAAAGTCGTCTCGATCAACCACGAATTCCGGCAGAAAATGCAACTAGAACAGAAGTTTGGCACATTTCTCTAATTCAGCATCTAAGTATCAACATGATTGAATCGACACAACACACGCTGCGGGGCAGACTCAATACGTATTCAGATGTCTACAAAAATAATGAAAACCGATACAAAAGTAGTGGAATGACTACAAGTCTGGTCGGAGTCGCAGTCCGCGTCCCAAGCTTACCGGGGTGGTCTGTGGCGACTCCCACGAGCCCGGCGCCGAGGCCGCGCGGCCCCCCACCACACTGCCGCCACCTACACGTACACACGCATACATTGCCAGTCAGTACCAGCGATTCGCACATGGAACCGCGCACACTCTCCACTTTTAGAAAAGGACATAATATTGTGAGCCCCGTATGAGGGACTATTAACATGAAACCGGCCAGGTGTGTGTGTCGGGTCGTCGGCTATGGTAGAATTGCGTAGCCAGATTTCTGACAATTTACTCATTATTTTCCATAGCATTACCTAAACCTAAACGCCCCGCCCGTGAATTACTTGCTGTCCAGTACATTATTGTACACTGAAACATCCTCACACATGAAATCTACACCTGAACTGACATGTAAAAAACTTAATCATGCGGTGTAAACTGATTGTAATAGTTTAAGACAGACGAAATTATTGTATAAGGGTTCCTTTTAAGACTAAGAATAACCAGAACTGCACATTCAAATGATTTATATTCACGGTAAGTTAGTATGCTTAGAAAACGTTGATTTATTTAATTGAATGTGTAGTTTCATAGTTCTATAAAAAACAGTCATACATTGAATAATGTAACATAAATACTACCTACCTAATCCCGACAGACACAAATGAAAATTTCATTTTCACATCTTTACATCAAAAAACCTGAACAATATATTCATGCAACACTCATTTCAGTGTAGGTACATTTAAAATGCCTGGTGTCTGAAATATTCTCGATTCAAAAACCAAGCATAACTTGCTCATAATAAACGTAAAACGATCATCATACCCAAATAAATTAACGGATGTCAATACATTAAACAGTGAAATAAAGTTAAATACAGATGCATGAATTAAAATTGCAAAACCGAACAATTGTGTCGGTCCGATTAACTATCTCAATATACTGACGACGGACGTTATCTTTTTTTACTGTTATATTATATTATAATATACTCGAGTAGCGATCACTACCTAAATCTGTTTAAGAATAGGGGTAAGAAACTTCGAGCCCAGGAAACGATCGACTCAGTTAGAAGCGTATCCGCTATAGAATAATGAATAAGCGTAATAGTAGGGAGACGCAGGCTTACCACTGGACGTGGACATGTCGAAGGTCATGAGCGGGTCGAGGTCGGGCGCCAGGTGCGGGTGCAGGTCGGGGCGGGCCGAGCGCGCGCCCACCACGGCGCGCAGCTCGTTGCGCACGTACTCCGACGTGCCGCCCGAGCCGCCCACGCCGCCCACGCCCACGCCCACGCCCACGCCGACGCCGCCGCTGCCCGCGCCTGCAACCGCGACAGGGAACAGTCAGCGCGAGCCGTGGAGAAGTGGAGTGCTCGGCTAACAGCGGAGCTAAAATCGTGTGTCCGACGGTGCAGTAAGGTAGGGACTGACTTTTCGTGTCGCTCGTAAGGCACAACGGTTTTAACTCCCCTGCATCTCAACCGCTTTTACGAGTTTAGCGTCACGTTAATAATTTACGACAACACCATATTCATATCTATCGAGATTCTTTAGTGACTACACGAGAGCTCTAATAGGGTAATTTAGGCGGTTTTCGTTTAGATAAATTTAGTTCTACGCTTTATACTTTTATTATGAAAAAGGGCGCAAACCAGGGTCCGGCTGAACTACCCTATATGCCGTATAAATTAAAGCTAGACTTCCAAGTCGGGCCTGTAAATTTTACCTGTAAGAAAATCGACGCCCGAGAAACCGAACGACATTACAGACTGATCCAAATCGGAAAATTTTATAAATATATATGGAAAGTTCATATTCTGTAGAAGCGAAGTCGGTCGAAGCGCAAAATGCATATTAGATATAAGTATATATAAGTATCATGCAGAGTGAAAGTTAGAAAAATACTAATACGATACATTTTCTATCAACTTCACTACGATTACTTTACCTTTCAGTATTCGTATTATATTTTGTATTTTCAATCTCGTCCTCTGTACAAAATTTGGTTAATCAGTGCTCATTAAAATTTGGAACATGTTTTTAAACAACGACAAAAGAACCGTCCATCCTTTACTCGGGTCGCACGTCATAGACGGGGTACTCACACGACAAGACCTGGTCATGGGGCGGCGGGTGCACCTGGTGCGGCGGATGCGGCGGATGCGGCGGGTGCGGCGGGTGCGGCGTGTGCGGCGACATGGGCGCGTGCGGGTGCGGCGCGTGCGGCCGGCGCGGCGCGTACTCGCCGCAGTAGCCGGCGCCCTCGTCGTAGTAGCCGCCCACTGCCACACACCCGCGTTAGTACCCACATAGCCACGGTGATCGCGGACCTACCTAGTCCGGAGAGGCGCCGACGACCGACCGAGCGATCGTCGCGTGTCCGCTCTAGCCGGGAGACGCGCCTCCGCCGCGCGCGCTCAGAGCCGAGGAGCGCGGCTTCTAAAATTCTCATAATCGTGTCGAATGGAACTAGCATATAAATACCGTCACGTAATTACAGCGATTAGTTCGGCTCGTACGCATGCGAGACCGATCAAATTATTTGCTACGTCGTGACCCGACGGTTTATAGTCACGAATCACGTTGAGCTTGTAAGAAAAAATGCAACTTTTTTACAAAACGCGCCTGTATAAAAAAAAAACATTCGGCACTAGGAAGCGGAACTACCTCACCTTCGTATTAATTAATATCACTCGATATATCAAAAATAGATTACTAAGCGATAAACATGCAATTAGTTCGTATCGAGGTTTCGAGAGTCGGGTCCCCGAACCGATAGGATCTAAATCTACGGAGCATGCTGAAGAGTCGGCATCGGGAGCATGCTTCGAAGTAAAAATAATATCGTAGATGATCTAATCTATAATCTACCTAAGAAAATATTTAGTACTTTAAAAGCATACGTTACACATAACGAAATCATTGGATCAGACTGAACACGAAACGGGTTATTCAGAGATATTGCGATATAGTTCGCAAAATACATACATACCTCGCAGGTTTTAGTAACTAGTATCAAAAGGAATAAGGTATTATTATGCGGCAATGGTACGGAGAAGGGTCGACCGATCACATCATTTATAGTCGGTCCTCCCCGTCACTCGTCAACTTAAGACCGAGCCACACCGAACGGTATGCAGCACATGCTCGTGCCTGTGTGCGTGGCGTGCGCGTTGTAGCGTATAGGATTGTCATAGTAAATGACACACCGTTTGCTGGTCAAGCGCACGAGCACACAACGCAAGCGATGTGCCATCTAATATGTCATTTACATACGCTACAACGCGCACGCCACGCACACTTGCTGCGCCATCCGGTGTGGTTTGACCTTCACGACCCGGCCACGGACAAACGCGGAGGCGACAGCGTCAGCGCATTTTTCTAATGATTGCGCGTGATCCTACCGCGCAATGAACAGGAAATCGCTTGCCGCAGCGCCATTCGTCCGTCCGTGGGGATCCGTATGGAAACACGCTCTATGCCACGTCGAATAAGTGACCAGGGTTTTACTCCCTTATTCATAAACGTCTCCCTAATTTAGCAAGCCGTTAAGTATTGTTTGTCCCTTTCGATTTATTGATGTTGAAAAATGCAAGAGGTTACATAATTCAATATGTCAGTTCATGATGCCTTGCTACGATGCACAAGTTACACAACACACTTAAACCTAATTATATATTCATAATTAATGACATTAATAAAGCATACAATTCAAACTACATTACATTAAATATCAAAATTCAATAAACTCTTTACACGAGTTACAATATAGGTACTAGGTATCATTTTAAAATAGGCTACTTATTTTACATTGATCTTATAGATATATTGATAAAACCGAAAGGGATAACCAACAACATTTGAGCGAGTATTATGCTTTTTTATTTCGTTATTGTCATCTTGGCAAGTATGTATACCTATTGATTCAACAGATGACTGAAGGTGTTATTTTAATGTAAACGTAATTCAGTACCTACACCAAGACTAGCATAATCAATGTCGCTACTCGTCCTTTCGTTTTGGTAATAATCGCAGGACGACAATGATGAATCCGAGCGGTCAAAACGTTCCTCGTAGAATCACCCACTTACGGCTCGCTAAGAGTTGCCGATTTCTAAGAATGAAATTTTGACAGTTTAGAAATGAGCCTTATATATATAACGTTAAGACTATCGGAAAAATGGTGAGTCTCAGCCTCATATTTATAAGGATAAATCTATACCTGTAAAAATGTCATTCTTAGAAATCTGCAACTATAAGAGATGTTTACGAAAAAGGGGGTTAGTGTGCAGTGGTATTATCAAACCGTGATTAGAATGGGATTTGAAAGTACTGTTGACACAACAGGTTATAAGTCAATCTAGGATATATTCATAGTTATATTCATAATTTAAGTGCTAAGAATTACAGACAATAGATCAATTAATCGCCCACTACATCCATAAACAACTCTTTTCTTGGTAAATGATGTCATTTGTTGTGTCAACAGTACTCTCGAATCCCTTTCTGATTCCGGTTTGATAATAAAAGGAAACTGAATAAAATGGATCGGATGATCGTGGGGTAGTGTCTTGCTCACCGGGCTGCGGACGCGGCGCGCGGTGGTAGGGCTGCTGCGCCATGGGCGTGTGCAGCGTGGCCGCCGAGTGCGCCGCCAGCCCCGCGCTGTAGCGGGCGCCCTGGAACAACACATTCGTTACTATTCATTCATATCTTGGGACATCCTACACAGATCGACCTACTTACACAGTAAGCTTAATTTTCTCAAACTTGCAATGAAATGTTGGCATTACGTATGTCAAATTGAACCCGAAAATACCATCTCGCTGGTTCGATGATTGAACTTGATATGTAAAGGGATTTCATAACTGCTTTGCAGTCTTATGACCGCAAAGTACTGGAAGGTTCCTTCCAGTACTTTGCGGTCCTAAGATAAATAAGCTTTAAAAAGTTAAATACCAGAAGTAACTTGTAAAGTAACAGAACATCTTGGAATTTCACCGTAAAAAAAAGAACTAATGTCAATTTCACCGGGTAAAAGATTATCTCAAACGGTTTAAAAAAAAATTTGACGTATAAGTTTTTTTTTTTATTATTTTGTAGATTCGTTTCGTTCTTCGTTGACTTATTTGTTTGTATACTGTGAAAATCACTTTCGTTTTTTTCTTTCATTGCGAGTTTGAGAAAAGTACTATACAGGGTTACAGGCCGCGTATCTCTATCTGGCCGAAGGAACTGAGGGAATATCTACTTGGCCTGTAACCTTTCGTTTCCCATCCTCTATAGTATTGTACTATTAAGCTTGTAATGTGAACACCGAGCTACAATATATCGAGGGTTGGGTGGTCAAACCCGATAAGTTGAGATATTTTTTCATTGAAATAACGACCTCACGTCAATGTCATATATAGTATATGTATAAAAACCGAAAGAAAAAAAACTTATTTTTATTCCATTCTACGAGTATATTTGAGTAAGACGAAAATATAAAGTATGCTAGACATAGTCACATATGAACTTACAGTCAATTGTTGCGATAGCATCGGGTTTTGTTGTGTCGAAGTTATTTTATTTGTACCATAGTTTGACCCCATTTGATCTGAAAACAAAGCACATTATTATTAGATTAGGCTCCTAATATTGGCAAAGAAAAGTTTCTGATAGGAAAGGAATAGAGATACTCACTAGTGGGGTGAATATACCGGTGATAGTCGGTGCGCTGCAGAGTGACATTAGGCGGCGTGCCCGTGACGAGCGCCGAGCCGAGGTCTGCCTGCGGTTGCTCGGCCGCCTACGAAAAACGATGTTATTAATAATTGATAACTTTTTTCCTTCGCGAATCATAATTAAAAGCTTCGTATGGAAACTGCGAACATTAACAACTAAATCAAAATATCTCAAATATGGTTTACTAATATAAGATAAGTTGTTTCTTGCTATAACAAAAAAATGCCGCTCATGCAGGACATGGCGGAGTTTAGGGCTTGCAATACTGGTATTTTTGGCCAATATCGGGATCTCAGTTTTGTTCATACAAAAATACCGGTATTGCAAGCCCTAATGGCGTTCCTGCCACCATGCCGTGGGACACTATACTTGCCGATTTCTAAGAATTAACTTTTGACAGTTACAAATTAATACTTATTAATATGAAGGTAAGACTCACTATTTTTTCGATAGTCTAAACGTCATTTCTAAACTGTTGAAAAATCATTCTTAAGGTGCGTTCAAACAAAAAGAGCATTCGCTGTTCTAACCTCCCACTCTACGAAATTCGATCGGTACACAAAACGTGATTGGTTGATTTCGTAGAACGGGCGCTAGAACATCGAATGCTCTTTTTGTTTAAACGCACCTTTAGACACCTGCAAGTATAGTGGTGCGACTCACCTCCCTTGACACGAGCATCTGCTGCTGCAACTGTTGCTGCAGCAGGCGCGCCTTCTGTTGCTGCTGGTCGCCGACTCGCCGCGCCGGGTCCACGCCGCCGCCGCTCATGCTGTACATGGCGGAGTTGCCGCTCATGCTGCCTCCGCCCTGTAGTGACCTGCAAGTATAGTGGTGCTCACCTCCCGCGACACGAGCATCTGCTGCTGCAACTGTTGCTGCAGCAGGCGCGCCTTCTGTTGCTGCTGGTCGCCGACTCGCCGCGCCGGGTCCACGCCGCCGCCGCTCATGCTGTACATGGCGGAGTTGCCGCTCATGCTGCCTCCGCCCTGTAGTGACCTGCAAGTATAGTGGTGCTCACCTCCCGCGACACGAGCATCTGCTGCTGCAACTGTTGCTGCAGCAGGCGCGCCTTCTGTTGCTGCTGGTCGCCGACTCGCCGCGCCGGGTCCACGCCGCCGCCGCTCATGCTGTACATGGCGGAGTTGCCGCTCATGCTGCCTCCGCCCTGTAGTGACCTGCAAGTATAGTGGTGCTCACCTCCCGCGACACGAGCATCTGCTGCTGCAACTGTTGCTGCAGCAGGCGCGCCTTCTGTTGCTGCTGGTCGCCGACTCGCCGCGCCGGGTCCACGCCGCCGCCGCTCATGCTGTACATGGCGGAGTTGCCGCTCATGCTGCCTCCGCCCTGTAGTGACCTGCAAGTATAGTGGTGCTCACCTCCCGCGACACGAGCATCTGCTGCTGCAACTGTTGCTGCAGCAGGCGCGCCTTCTGTTGCTGCTGGTCGCCGACTCGCCGCGCCGGGTCCACGCCGCCGCCGCTCATGCTGTACATGGCGGAGTTGCCGCTCATGCTGCCTCCGCCCTGTAGTAACCTGCAAGTATAGTGGTGCTCACCTCCCGCGACACGAGCATCTGCTGCTGCAACTGTTGCTGCAGCAGGCGCGCCTTCTGTTGCTGCTGGTCGCCGACTCGCCGCGCCGGGTCCACGCCGCCGCCGCTCATGCTGTACATGGCGGAGTTGCCGCTCATGCTGCCTCCGCCCTGTAGTAACCTGCAAGTATAGTGGTGCTCACCTCCCGCGACACGAGCATCTGCTGCTGCAACTGTTGCTGCAGCAGGCGCGCCTTCTGTTGCTGCTGGTCGCCGACTCGCCGCGCCGGGTCCACGCCGCCGCCGCTCATGCTGTACATGGCGGAGTTGCCGCTCATGCTGCCTCCGCCCTGTAGTAACCTGCAAGTATAGTGGTGCTCACCTCCCGCGACACGAGCATCTGCTGCTGCAACTGTTGCTGCAGCAGGCGCGCCTTCTGTTGCTGCTGGTCGCCGACTCGCCGCGCCGGGTCCACGCCGCCGCCGCTCATGCTGTACATGGCGGAGTTGCCGCTCATGCTGCCTCCGCCCTGTAGTAACCTGCAAGTATAGTGGTGCTCACCTCCCGCGACACGAGCATCTGCTGCTGCAACTGTTGCTGCAGCAGGCGCGCCTTCTGTTGCTGCTGGTCGCCGACTCGCCGCGCCGGGTCCACGCCGCCGCCGCTCATGCTGTACATGGCGGAGTTGCTGCCGCTCATGCTGCCTCCGCCCTGTAGTAACATAACAATAGTACATTACTATAGAGGACGGGACGAAAGGGGTTGCCGGCCGAAGACATACAGACATAGATAGGTCTGAGGCGGGCAACCCCATATTTCCGGCGGAGGTATGTATGGTGCTTTTCTCAAACATGCAATGAAATAAACAACAAAAACATCTTTTTTTATATGCATAGTATTGCATAGTGGCAGAATGGCATGATACCTGTGCCACAAATTTATGTGGAATGGAATTAAAAAAGAACACTTATCCGGCCTCAAGATTTGTATTAAATTCCATTAACGACCTCTTGTCCCAGTCACACCTGAAACGTCATACTTCCTTATTATAAAGAACATAACAACAATATTTCTTTGCATGTTTGAGAAATAATTATTAACTGACTGAAATATACCACGTGCGCAAAAGAAAGAGATTTCGGATCTCCAAAATTAGGGTGAACTTTGTTTCTCCTTGTCTCCTTTTGCTTACTGATTTCGACTACTAATATTGGTGTAGGCTTACGGTAACAAGTCATCTGATGGATTACTAGAGTGTCTAGTGTAGGATTTTTTATCATAGTGCTTTTCTTTCGCGGCAGTTCAATAGTGGATATATTTAAGATTTATTATATTATAATTTAACATTATATAATTTAAGAGTACAGTAGGACGTTGAAGCTGACTGATCCTCACCAAATTTTGTACGGAGTACACAGGCGGCGGCGGTCCAGGACTCGTCGACACAGGCGATTTGGAGACAGTCTCACATTGCATAAGACTTTGTCTTATTGCGTTGATCATAGCTTTGCTGTCTTTCATGCCCTGCAATTTCAAACAAGTAGATTAAATTAAAACATGTCGCCTAAGTACTGTCGATTTATATAAAACAGATAGTAGAGAGTAATGTAACATTGGCGATAAGAGAATATGTTTGTGATCATTAAGGATTATCGGCACTATCAGTCTCTCTGAGAATTATATAAGTAGGTACGACAAATAGATAAGATGTCCGCTAACATGCATCTAACACAACATTTAAACAAATAAATAAAATATCTACTGACTATAAACAAGCGAATGTTAAAATTATAATGGCTTTCTATTGAATTTTCCTATCGTAATTTTATGAAATTCCTTTCCTAAATGTATAGGCAGGTATGTAAAGGAGTGACAAATTGTATACAGATGTAGTGCATAATCCTTTCCCTTCGATTTTTCACGAAAACGTCCCAATCCACATTGCTGACATAAATCATGATGAAATTTAGTACAGATGTAGTGCATAGATGCATACTCCTTTGCCTTCGTATTCTCACGGAAATGTCAGAATATTGCTGTCACAATGAGCTTCAATATCCATTGCACTGAAGATGATTGAGACGGAAAGATAAATTCGGACGTGTACAAGTGTGTTCACACTGTGTTTCCGCATGTGTACAATCTGAATATCTTCAAGGCAAGAGTGAATAGGTATCTCATAGGTAAACGTATTCCACCGTAGACTGCATCATCAGGTATGATCGTGGTCAAACGTCTACCTATTATGAATAAAAAAAAACGTTCCCGTGAAAATGCGTAGGGAAAAGATTGTTCTCTACATATTTAAAAATAGTCTAAAACAAGATTAAGTGGACACTAATGGCATGCTCATTACTAAGTTCTCGCGTGTACAGATGTAGTGAGAAATGACTTGCCTTCGGAAACGTTCGTCAACGTCATGCTGTTTCAGTCTATCTCACTGAGACTGACAGTAATAGCTGTCATGCTACTTCAGTCAGACTCGGTGACACTGCCTGAAACAGCATGTGTTTACGAACGTTTCCGAAGGCAAGTAATTTCTCACTACACCTGTAGCACGTTTAGAGCCAACACAATCGCAAACGAAAGACAACGATAAGAGGCTACGCCACGTATCGACTTGCCGCGCTATCGGGTTTGAGCTGGTAGGTCTCGATACTCCTTTGCCTTCGTATTCTCACAGAAATGTCAGAATATTGCTGTCACAATGAGCTTCAATATACATTGCACTGAAGTTGATAAAAGACGGAAAGATAAATACGGACGTTCCCGTGAAAATACGAAGGGAAAAGATTGTTCACTACGTAAAAATAGTCTACAACAATAGTATTAAGTGGACCCTAATGGCATGCTCATTACTAAGTTCTCGCGTGTAGCACGTTTAGAGCCAACACAATCGCAAACGAAAGACAACGATAAGAGGCTAGGCCACGTATCGACTTGCCGCGCTATCGGGTTTGAGCTGGTAGGTCTCGATACTCCTTTGCCTTCGTATTCTCACGGAAATGTCAGAATATTGCTGTCACAATGAGCTTCAATATCCATTGCACTGAAGTTGATAAAAGACGGAAAGATAAATACGGACGTTCCCGTGAAAATACGAAGGGAAAAGATTGTTCACTACGTAAAAATAGTCTACAACAAGAGTATTAAGTGGACACTAATGGCATGCTCATTACTAAGTTCTCGCGTGTAGCACGCAATCGCAAACGAAAGACAACGATAAGAGGCTAGGCCACGTATCGACTTGCCGCGCTATCGGGTTTGAGCTGGTAGGTCTCGAGGTCCAGCAGCACGCTTACGTCGGGCGCGTTGCGGTCAGCATCAGGCATGTTTTCGATGAACTCGTCGAGGATGGCAGATAGCATGCTGTCGCCGCAGGGCACTTCGCTGTCGCCGCGCTCGCTTGCGCTCGGCCCGCTTTGTTGTCGGCTGCTGCCGCTCCTGTGAATACACCTTAACTAAGGAACGATACCAAACTAACCTATATTTAATGGAGACTAGTTGGTAGTTTGGCTAGGGGTTTACTGTAAGGCAAAGAGAGAGAATCATACAGCCTCTTTCATACACTAATATTATTATTCATTTATCAAAAAAGAGACAAAACTATAGTTTTTTGTTCCTACTGTTACTGTCAAAGTTGTTTACACGTTTTAGTTTAACGTTGTAAGATTTTATAAGATTTGCTTTCCTACCTATGAAAATTCAAAATGAAATTTAAACTGACCTGGATTTTCAAATCAATATGCTAGGGTAAAAGCTGGGTTATGATGGTATATGGATAGGTGCCCCACTACTTAAAAATCTAACTTCCAAATGTCGAATCAAAGAAATAATACTTTTTCTGCCCTCCGGCCGGCAAACAGCACATTGCCGGCCGCTGCGCTAAACCAAGTTGCCACCTGCCGGCTCCGTTGAGCAGAAAAATATTATACACATCTCGGCCGTTAAATGGGAAAGCCTCGGATCACATCGTGTCAATTACACGTCATCCGAGACATTTCCCACTTAAACGACCTTGGTATGTATTCTACTATTTCTCAAAAATGTACAGCAATGTTATTGTCAGTCGTTGGCGTCCAAAAGGTTAAGAAACGGGCTTACGATAACGGGAACTAGATCAGTTATGAGCAGAGATCCGATTTTTGTGCGACATCTCATACTAAATGTCATCAAAATGACGTAAGTCACTAAGAATGTCGCAAATCCATCCGATCTTTGGTAATGAGGCACTCACTGCTGGTTGTTGTAGACGTGTAACGGCGCGGTGTTGGCATAGTGTAACGGCTCAGGGTTGGCGGGCGCCGGGTAGCCGCGCGGCGCGCCCTGCAGCACCAGCTGGAGGTGGCTCTGCCCCATCGGCGCGCACTCCATGCTGCCGCCGTTCACGCTGGTGGGCCGGCTGCTGGATGATTGACTACAGTTAAATAATACCAACGTACACACCTCGCAAATTGTTACAAACACTAGTTTGCGTCGGTATAAAAAAGATTAAGTACAGTTACTATACTGATAGCCACTCACTTGCTTCATGTAGCTTTTGTTACATGTCATCACTCTTATTTTACATAGACTTATGTAAAATAAGAGTGATGACAGTGATAGACTCTATAGTCTATCGCAAAAATCAAAGCAAGTGAGTGGATAGTAAACTTGACTACAGTATAATAAATAATACCAACGTACACACCTCGCAAATTGTCACAAACACTAGTATGCGTCGGTAAAAAAAAATACCAAATTATTCCCGTAACATAATGATAAAACAAACATCACTTTTAATCACTTTCGGCAGAGCGAGACAATGACTTTATCCTATCATTCAGTATCACGTTATAAAGTAGTCGTCACACGAGCAGCTGGTTCTTGTTGTAGAGATGTTACAGTGGGTGAATCAACTTTTTTCTGTCTGTTATTACCATGATTACGGTCGCCTGCCAAACACATATTTTTCTGGTGTTAATAAGTTCGTTCCTTAATAATTTTGAATAAAACCAGCGTGACTCAGGCGACCGTAACCATGGCAATAACAGACAGGAAAAAGTTGATTCACCGATGTGTAATCCGAGATAGCTTGGTATTAACTTCTTAGCAGCGAGCATATTGGTGATGGAAACACAAGCATCTGGTTCCAGAAGTTGTACATGTCTGTATAATCCGATATAGCTTGGTACTAACTTGTTAGCAGCGAGCATGTTGGTGATGGTGGCCTGGTGGCGCGGCGGCGGCGCTCGGGGCCGGTTGGGCGGCAGGCCGCGCGTGTTGATAGACAGCGGCATGGGCGTGGTGGGCGCGGATTGGTGACGCGCTAGGAGTGACACGAGGATCTGGTTCCCGGCGCAGAGGTTCTACATGTCTGTATAGTCCGATATAGCGCGGTACTAACTTGTTAGCAGCGAGCATGTTGGTGACGGTGACACGAGCATCTGGTTCCTGGCGCAGAGGTTCTACATGTCTGTATAGTCCGATATAGCGCGGTACTAACTTGTTAGCAGCGAGCATGTTGGTGATGGTGGCCTGGTGGCGCGGCGGCGGCGCTCGGGGCCGGTTGGGCGGCAGGCCGCGCGTGTTGATAGACAGCGGCATGGGCGTGGTGGGCGCGGATTGGTGACGCGCTAGGAGTGACACGAGGATCTGGTTCCTGGGGCAGAGGTTCTACATGTCTGTATAGTCCGATATAGCGCGGTACTAACTTGTTAGCAGCGAGCATGTTGGTGATGGTGACACGAGGATCTGGTTCCCGGCGCAGAGGTTCTACATGTCTGTATAGTCCGATATAGCTTGGTACTAACTTGTTAGCAGCGAGCATGTTGGTGATGGTGGCCTGGTGGCGCGGCGGCGGCGCTCGGGGCCGGTTGGGCGGCAGGCCGCGCGTGTTGATAGACAGCGGCATGGGCGTGGTGGGCGCGGATTGGTGACGCGCTAGGAGTGACACGAGGATCTGGTTCTTGGCGCAGAGGTTCTACATGTCTGTATAGTCCGATATAGCGCGGTACTAACTTGTTAGCAGCGAGCATGTTGGTGATGGTGGCCTGGTGGCGCGGCGGCGGCGCTCGGGGCCGGTTGGGCGGCAGGCCGCGCGTGTTGATAGACAGCGGCATGGGCGTGGTGGGCGCGGATTGGTGACGCGCTAGGAGTGACACGAGGATCTGGTTCTTGGCGCAGAGGTTCTACATGTCTGTATAGTCCGATATAGCGCGGTACTAACTTGTTAGCAGCGAGCATGTTGGTGATGGTGGCCTGGTGGCGCGGCGGCGGCGCTCGGGGCCGGTTGGGCGGCAGGCCGCGCGTGTTGATAGACAGCGGCATGGGCGTGGTGGGCGCGGATTGGTGACGCGCTAGGAGTGACACGAGGATCTGGTTCTTGGCGCAGAGGTTCTACATGTCTGTATAGTCCGATATAGCGCGGTACTAACTTGTTAGCAGCGAGCATGTTGGTGATGGTGGCCTGGTGGCGCGGCGGCGGCGCTCGGGGCCGGTTGGGCGGCAGGCCGCGCGTGTTGATAGACAGCGGCATGGGCGTGGTGGGCGCGGATTGGTGACGCGCTAGGAGTGACACGAGGATCTGGTTCTTGGCGCAGAGGGGACTCATGCCGGCGCCGCTGGTGGAGGGGGAGGTGGCGGAGGATGAGCACGTTGGGGAGGCGGATACGGCGCTTGAGCTCACCTGTAACAGAAGGGTTTGTTAGTGCCCTGGTAAATAACTTGATCGCCAGGAATCTCTGATGTCACTTGAAATTATAGAATGATGCATATAAAATTGACCGTGGCGTACAAGACTTTAAATGAAATATTGTTGTAATTCTATTTGTTGCTGCTTTAGTAACTATAAAATATGTTAGATAGATAGATTTATTCAAGTCCACAATATACATAGCGTTAACAATCAATCAACCAATCAATCGTGCAGCTTGGAGAGTGTTGGTGCAGGGCGCCTGCAGTCATCACGTCCCTCAGTCATGAGGCTACGACGAAGAAGAAGAACAATCAATAGATATAAAAACCGACCAAGAGCATGTCGGGCCATGCTCAGTATAGAGTTCGTAGTTATTCAAAAACGGCTGGGCCGATTATTTTCGAAATAGTTTTATTTTAAAGTATTCTATAAGCCCAACATTCATGATTTTTTGGACCTACGGATCAAAAGTTAGAGGGGGAGGGACACAATTTTTTTTTATGGGGCAATTATCTCCGAAAATATTGAGTTTTAGAAGGTTTTTTCTTTTAAGACCCTTATTATTTTTAAGAGAACTATTCAATAATACCCCACACTATAGGATTACAGCAAATAAAAAAAATCATCCCCACTTCACCAGTTGGGGAGGTACCCGAAAAAAAATATCTTTCCTAGTTTTTATTCTACCACTTTGTTGGCATGATTAATATGTATATCTGAACCAAATTGCAGATATCTAGTACTAACGGCCACTGAGCTATGCTGCGGACAGACGGACAGACGGACATGGCGAAACTATAAGGGTTCCGTCATCATACGACGGCAAAGTTATCAATGGTGTCATTTTTTTAGACAGTTGACTGCAGCAACTGTATTGCAAATGTCGATTATTGGGGCTGTGTCAGGTATTGGCGCATCTACGATACTTGATTAAAGTTACAAAATTATTGACTACCCATTATTGATCCCAATTCCAAACACTTAAACAAGACCTATTATCAAAAACAAACTTGTTAAGCTTGGAAGTTGTAACAGCTAATATTATATGACGGCACTAACCTGTTGAGCTTCTGGCGTTGCCCGTTTAACCGTACTCGTAGAACAACCTTTATTCTCCTCAAATTTACGTTTAACTCCTTGCAATCTCTCGTGCAGGTACTCTCGTTCAGCGTCCGCGCGGCCATTGTTCGAAGGCCCATTACTGCTGGATAGCAGCTGGGTCAGAAGGGCGCTGGGTTGCGACACTTGCGGCCGACCGCCGTCTTGAGAATTTCTTCTCTCATCTGCGTCTTCGTCTGAATTTGTGTGTAGTATCTGGAAACAAAATTGTGTCGGTTCAGAAAGGTTTTACTAGAAATAATCGAATGTTTATTTCTTTCGTTTTTCACGGACGATTGGCTCGTTTTTGTTGTATGGGTAGCAATTTAGTCTTGCTCATTGTTATTCCTACAGGCTTATATTCCACATTCAGCAAGTTAGTATTATGTGTGAATAGCAAATTGAAGTGACACTGGAATATTCTTACGTTTTTTGTAAAATGTGAAACAAAGGAATACGTTAATATTCAAATAATTATGTTTTGAGTAATTTAATAGTTCCTTATAAGCAGAGATCGGATGGATTTGTGACATTCTTAGTGACTTACGTCATTTTGGTGACATTTAGTATGAGATGTCGCACAAAAATCCGATCTCTGCTTATAAGTCAGCTTATACTAAAATGCTCACCCGTGATAAAATTTCTGAACCATTATTAATAGGCGGTTGAAGATTGTGCAGCGGCGCGCTCGACATGGCCATCTGCGGCTGCATCATGTGCGGCGTGTGCGGCGCGTGCGGCGCGTGCGACGCATGCGGCGCATGCGGGTGGTGGCGCGCCGTGTTGGAGTGGTGCGGCGACAGCGCGGCCGGCGTGTGCGGCGTGTGCGGCGTGTGCGGCGTCAGCGGCGTGTGCGGCGCCGACGTCTCGCTCGACGTGGCGTCCTCCTCCTCGCGCTTCAGCAGGTCCTTCAGCAGCCGGTTCTCGGACTCCGGCACCGGCGGCTTGGTGAGCAGCGAGCGCAGCCGCTCCTCAGGAGGCCCCGGCGCCGACGCGTCGCCCGGCGTGGCCGGCGTGCGCGGCGTGAGCGGCGTCAGCGGCCCGGGGGACGGGCTGCCCTTCGTCTCCTTCGACTCCTCGGACATGTCGCCCATGGGGAAGTTGGGGACGGAGAACCACTGGTCGTGGTCGAAGTCGTTGATGGCGATGAAGTCGGCGGGGCTCATGGCGGGGCGGTAGGCGTCGCCGTTGGGCGCGGAGGGCAGCAGCGGCCCGCCGGCGCCGGAGGGGGAGGGCTCTAGCGGCGCGTCGTCGTCGAGCACGGTGTGCGTGGACATGATGAAGTCGTGGTCGCCGGAGGCGGCGTCGGCGCGGAAGATGCGCGTCTGCGCGATGACGCGCAGCCAGCGCTCGTTGAGCCGCAGCCGGAAGGGGTCGCTGATCGACGGCGGCGCGGACAGCCCCGGGGCTCCCTTCAGGTGCGCGGCGACGCGGACGCGGTCACTACTATCTACTAGTTCCAAATAACGTGTACCCACTAAGTCTTCGACACCACTTAAATCACAAGCTGTAATGAAATAATTTGAATATTAGTATAAAATTAACAAATAAATACAACGATGTCCGTAAAGTGATAATGGTCTCGACTATATTATGTTTCATGTTAACTCTAACAAAGTAATGAATTCATAATATATCCAACAATTTAAATTCTGTTAACCCATCCAAATCAGTGTAGGACGTCCATCCACAAGATCGACAGACGATCTTATGAAGATCGCTGTGAGACGCTGAATGCAGGTCGCTCCAACTGGTGTATGAGGTGCAAAGAGGAGGCCTTTGTTCAGCAGTGGACGTGTTATAGCTGAAATGATGATGATAATGATGCAAATCAAGTTTCATCAAGATCGGAATTAAAATCACAGAGCAACCGCACCGATTTTACTATTGGTAAGCTTATATTGATATTGATTGTAAACACTGAAGTCACCAATTGGACGTAGTTTAGGGAAAAGGACAAAAATGTGTCAATAAAACTTCAACCTTCTGTCAAAAACAAAAGTCATTCTTTTCAATGACAATTTTTCGAGGTTGGATCCTTTACGCTAAACTACGTCCAATTAGGCATCTTGGGCACGGTCTTAAATTTTTCAACGGCTCGGTCACCAAACCACACGCAACAACAGAGCCTTACTAAGAATAGTCAAATTGGAGTCCAATCTGAAGACGATCTGGTCGTTGTGGATGTCGGCGCGGCTGGGCGGGCCGTCGGAGTCGCCAATTGGACGTAGTTTAGGGAAAAGGACAAAAATGTGTCAATAAAACTTCAACCTTCTGTCAAAAACAAAAGTCATTCTTTTCAATGACAATTTTTTGAGGTTGGATCCTTTACGCTAAACTACGTCCAGTTAGGCATCTTGGGCGCGGTCTGTTTTTTTTTTTTTTATGTTAGCACAACAAAGTGGCTCCACTCCACCTGATCGTAAGTGAAAAGTAGAGCCCAAATCGCGGCCAACGAACAGGAGACAATTTTCAGGTCTTCAATTTTTCAACGGTTCGGTCACCAAACCACACGTATCAATAGAGCCTTACTAAGAATAGTCAAATTGGAGTCCAATCTGAAGACGATCTGGTCGTTGTGGATGTCGGCGCGGCTGGGCGGGCCGTCGGAGTCGCCAATTGGACGTCGTTTAGGGAAAAGGACAAAAATGTGTCAATAAAACTTCAACCTTCTGTCAAAAACAAAAGTCATTCTTTTCAATGACAATTTTTTGAGGTTGGATCCTTTACGCTAAACTACGTCCAGTTAGGCATCTTGGGCGCGGTCTGTTTTTTTTTTTTTTTATGTTAGCACAACAAAGTGGCTCCACTCCACCTGATCGTAAGTGAAAAGTAGAGCCCAAATCGCGGCCAACGAACAGGAGACAATTTTCAGGTCTTCAATTTTTCAACGGTTCGGTCACCAAACCACACGTATCAATAGAGCCTTACTAAGAATAGTCAAATTGGAGTCCAATCTGAAGACGATCTGGTCGTTGTGGATGTCGGCGCGGCTGGGCGGGCCGTCGGCGGGCAGGGGCGCGGGGAGCAGGGCCGACGCGTCCTCGCAGCGCCGGATGACGCACATGACGGAGCCGGCCTGCTCCGCCGGCGAGCCGCGCACCGGCGCCGCGTGGATCACTGCCTCCACGTATCTGCGACAGGATAATCACGTGAGGATTCTATGTCTTCCTACTATCGGTTGGTGGACCGAATCTAATAGGGATGATGACTGTAGTTAAAATAAATTATTTAACATTATGCACGACATAATACACGAAGAAATTATTACAAAGATGTAGTTTGCAGTAATTTTTGTACAGAACTTCTATTTAATAAATTGAAAACAACTTAAAAGAGTAGGTCATTTGGCAGTACTCAAACGTGACGTCACTTTTGAGTATTTCATATAAAATACCATAGTGGTGATCGTTTTGACAGTTCGAAAAAAGATGCTGATTTGACTTGTCAGTCATCATGCCTATTATTCCATTTGTGTTTCTTAACACATTGAGCGCCGGGAACTTCCGAGGGGAGTTCTCTGTGAGCGGTCCATTTTCGCTGCAAAGCGGAAAAAAACACGGGATCGGCTACGAGCGTAGCGCGTAGCTACTCGACTCTGTACTAGTATTCGACACAGGAACTTCATGTCCAGTTGACAAGGTTTAAATTCGAATATCGAAATATCTTAATTTCTCAAATTTAACCTTCATAACTTTGACTTAAAGTACCGTGTCGAATACTGGCAGCGTTGAGTACTAATAATATGTACCTTAGAAACTAGTAGTAGTAGTAGTAAATCACTTTATTGTACACAGAATATGTTACAAAGACAGTTATACAGAAATTTAGGTACAAAGGCGAACTTATCCCTATAAGGGATCTCTTCCAGCTAACCTTCCAGCGAAACTACTATAAATAAGAAGTATAAACATTAGATGTCATAAACCGAAGAAAATATACTAAGTTCAACAACGTCCCAGGTGGGATTGAAACTCACTCAGCTTTCGTAGTTTATGCCTAAACGCTACCTTTTTCAGCTTTAGTATATTTTATCAAATACTTTTATAATTCCTATAATTACGAATGACAAAACATCTTAAGGGTCATCCTTTAAAACAAAAATTTGTATTTTAGTGGGAAAGATCCTATAATTTGTAAACGAGTCTAAATCCGGTACTAGGCATACTTGATCCTAAGCCTATCCCGTCTCACCTAATTCTGTATTGTATTCTAAACTTATACATAACAAACATTAACATGCACTATTGCTCCAATACCTAGCATAAAAGAACAATATTCATTCAGGGGATTTACAACATAATTATTATAATTAACTATATGTACCTAATCAAGACATAAACAATTCCTTTAATGATATGATAACCGTTGTAGATCGCACTAGATTTGAAATAAAAATGCTAAATAAAGAACTCCTCCTAAACCCAACAACGGCTAAGTAACCTTTAGAAATATAGTTCTATAATCATGATAAGTGAAATGTTGCTGAAAAGTGGACGTGTGACGTAAGTGAACTTAAACTAGTCAAAGATTGAGTAGTTGACGTTCACGGTGAACACTCGGTCCCCGAACGCTATCATTCGCATCAATACGATAGGACGATTATTTACACCGTCGGCGGAATGGCCAAGTCATTGTCTCGCGCGATTGCGAACCGTTGTGCAAGCGACTCGACCGTTTTCAAAAGCGAAGCTCAACCGACCAACTCTTGTTACGCATTACGAAAATTGCGATAAAACTAGTAACCGTACCTAATGACAAATCGGCCTCGGTATTTTTACACCAATTATACATATAATATTTAAAACTAGCTTTTTGCTCGTACCTATCCTAGCAACAAGTCTAACTTGATACAAGGTGACTTGTGAATGGGTGATTTGGTTGTAAATTCAGATAAAGGTGTTGGGCAAGTTTTGAAAAATCCTTGATTTCAACGGCTTTAAAAAAATATGTAAAACATCTTTAAAAATCAAATGAGTATTGTTAGACATTTTCAGGTTGTAATTTGATTGAATCAAGATGAAAAATAAGATAAGAGTAAACTAGAATATTGAAAACTACCAAGCAATACTAAAACGTAATCGACCTCTTATCGCTCAGCCAACGTAAATACATATCTACATCAGAATGAAATTGCAAAATAATCGATAGTCATAACCAAGTATCGTCGACATAAGAAGCCCTAGTGCTAGTATACTGCTAATCTGAATACGCAAATTTAATATTTATATGGTTTCCACTAGAACTTAAAATAATGTAGGTCAACATATTGAAAACTTGTTACTAGGTTATTATATTTATTAGGGGCAAGTTCACATTAGGCTCGTAGAGGTTCTCTGTAAGCCATTTATTATTTATCGTTCAATGCGTTTAAATAATTCACACTATTACAGATAGTAATTACGCCGTAAAATTTAGAGAAAATGACAATAAAGTTTATTATAGTCGTGACTAACATTTAGAAATTCAAATCCTAGATTTGACGAATGCTTATTCCTGTTAATCCCGGCTTGCCGCGTTCTTGTCGTGCGTTTTTATCAAAACACTCGCCCGCGAAGAAAAAACTGGCTTATCGCTATTCGACGGCGATCGATTATCTCCGGCCTGAGACCGCGAGCCTTATGTGAACGTGTCATACATCGCCTGTTAGTACTTACTCAGCGTCGTCAGTCCCATTCGAATTGTCGATGGCGAGGCGGGCTTGAATCGCTTGAAACTTGTCTGCGTCTCCCGCGGACCAGCCGAAACTTTGTATGTTCTTCAACAAGGGTTTTATTTTTGCATGATCTCTGACATGCAACAGCGAGAAGATCGATTTTTTGTATAACTCGGTTCTGTCCTGCAGAATGAAGTCTTTAATATTCTCGGTTACACAAACGATTTCGCCTTTTGAATTAATTTCTAATAAGACCCAACCAAGACTGCTTGTGTAGTGTTTCAGAGCCTGAAAAGAAAAAGCAATAAAAATATTAAAACATTTTGTGAGGTAGGTAAGTATCTAAATAATAATATATAAATATAACTATTGTACGCTTGTAGGTTGACTAAAGTAAAGACTTTCATGGATTATATAGGATATACATTTTTTTAAGAATTTTTAGACTACATTTATTGAGTATTTTTAAATTTTTCATGGCTACTGCCAAATGATTACTAATTTTCAGGTTATTAGTTATTGCTTTGATGGTTACTCAGAAAAGGTAGTGGGTCAATATAATTAACCGGTACATAATCATATCTTTCACACGTAAAGAAAAATAAAGCTACAATTTCTAAGTAGTTTCCACTTGGACTGGAACTTTTCTTGGAACTTGAGCCGACAAGCTTATTGTGTCTAGCTTTAATTTCAACAAACACAATTGCAAGTTATAGGCGCAAAATCTAAACAAATAGTATATAATATCACTTCCCCCTGTATAATTTGTATATTTTGCAGTTCATTGAAATATATTTCCCTATAATTGATGGTGGTTGTGAACGTGACAATCCTGGTGGGCCATGACGCGTGTTACGAAGAGTAATTCCTCGTATTAATAATAAAAAAATGTATGACGATAATATATGCAGTAATAGGCGATTATCGTATGTACTTTGTGCAAGAAAACACCGATATTATATCACACTCTAATGTTAACTAAAGTATAGTAATAGATAGATAATAGTAGTGGTAGTGCCCTAGTACCCTATAACTGCAAATAATGATGTGCAAATTGCGGAAACTTTCAAAAGTGTAGGAAAATTTCCATCGAAACTTTCGAGAACATTTCAAAACCTGGAAATTTAAAAAATATTTTTAAACAGCTAATAACAAGGACGCGTTTCATGGAAATTTATATTTTCAACTATCAAATACATGATATAATGTACAATCAAAAATTGTATGTCTTTCAATAAAGAACATGTTCGATAAATTTCTTGAATTTCCAAAATTTTCATAGTAAATTTCTATGGAATTTTATATGTACAGTTATTAAAGGAGTATTGCGAGAACTAGAAAGTATGTTAAAAATTATAAAACCAAAAATAAACACCAACAGACTTGAACGTCAACAAAAACATTGTGGACACCACTTCCTTACCTACTTCTTAAATTAAACGAACAAAAGCTATGTTGAGGATTTAGGTTTAAGACTCTAGCGAGCTAGTACGTAATCGAATTTTCACAATTAATATTCTATCAGCAATTTTTCCTAGTTTTGTTTCTGGAAAAAAGGTATTCCACCATGTCGCTAGCTCCATTTTCTCAGCAGATTCGTATAAAAATGACTTAGACCAAATCCCACAGTTGTGTTTATAATTTGTCACTGTATCACTGCTTCGGTAATCTTGTTTTAGGGTTCCGTAGTAAACTAGGAACCCTTATAGTTTCGCCATGTCCGTCTGTCCATGGTCCGCCTGTCTGTCCGCAGCATAGGCTCATTGGCTGTTAGTACTAGATATTTGAATATTGGTACAGGTTTGCCTCGTAATCATGCCGACAAAGTGGTACAATAAAATATTTAAAAAATCAGGTACCTCCCCTACACGTAAAGTGGGAATGATTTTTTTATTTTACTGTGTTCCTATAGTCGTTGAATAGGTCTTTCAGAAAGAATAAGGGTCTCAAGAGAAAGTATTTTTCTAAAGTCAATATTTTCGCAAATATCCTCTCCGGATCCGAAACAAAAAAAATCGTGAATTGTCAAATATGGAAAACATCATGAATATTGAGGTTAAAGAATACTTTAAAATAGAACTATTTCGAACATAATGTTTTTGAATAACTACGGAACCCTACACAGAGCATGGCCCCACATACTCTTGGCCGGTTTTTTCTCTTCACAAATTGAACCTCTATTCGCAGTGTAATTGAATATTATTATAGTACGAGTATAAGCAGTTTATTAATCTATTTTTACTACAAAAATAATGTAAAGATTTATGGAAATGAAATTTTCTGCGAAATATTTCGGAATAATTTCCGCGGAAATTATTGAAATTTATGAATTTTATCAAGTCTTGGCCAAACCTATAAAAACCGGTTGTTATCAAAACCGGTGTTGTATAGTATGACTGTACTCGTTACTCACTCTAATATTTCAGTGCGTGGATAGGATTTCATTTTCATAAATTTCCATTGTTTCAAGGTCTGGAGAATGTTTCGGAAATTTTCACGAAAATTTCACTTGAGAACATTTCGCAACATAGGAAAGTTTCCATAGGCACATCATTAACTGCAAAATCAAGGATGAAATAGATTTTATTTTCCTATTTCCTGTTTAGTCAACTTCTAAAGGCGAGACGTGCCCCGATTCAATCCGAAGAAGGTAGTGTTGTTCGTACGGCGTTCGCAGAAAAATAAATGAGTCGCATAAAATAGGTATCGGAATTACAGAAGGCCATCAAACGATGTCCGGGCAACGGATGCCTCTGACTGTACGGTAACAATATCAATGTAAATGGTTCCTAGATTTTATAAAAAATATAAAGTACAGTCGCCTTCAGACATATCGGAGCGGCTAGGATGCCTACAAATATTTGCCATGGTGTTAGAGCATGTTTAGATATTTTGGAGCACCATAACCACTCCATATGTATCTATCCACGTTTTCCTGTCTTCCAGTTTTTGTTTAATGTTTCACAAAAAAGTACTGCTAGTATTTAAAAATACCACTTAGTTCAGGATAATAAGTCATAACTATTTTTCCATTTCGGTCCCCGGGCGACGGAACTGTTTATCTACAATAATTAACGTAACTTTTTTTGTCTATGACGCATAGACACGGGCGCCCTGTAAATATATCAAGTGCCAACAAACAACAAATTGAGTCAATAAAACAAAAAAAACCTTATCAATTCGTAATTAGAAACGATTCAGTACATTAGTGTCGATAATACAAAAAATAACATAGTCATATAATTTTTTGTACGTAAGATGACTGAAAATGCTTATATTTCAGTACGTAAAAATTATCAAAACAATTTAGTACTTTTCAATTAATAAGAATCTTTGGGAAGTATGTAAAGGCATTGTTGCGATAAATTTGTAGTTTTAGGTACATACGACTATTTGCTGTTGTATTATTTAGAGTAATCACCTCAGAAATAATTACGAGTACCTATATTATATTTGTAAGCCATAAACACCTCAGAACATTTTCGACAATCTGCTACCGACTGTTATAAAACGGATTATAAGCTATCGTCTTCAAGTATTAACAATTCAAAATTCTTTCATTAATTTAGAATTAACTGGATGGTTAAAATGTAGTGTAAATAATTCAACAATATGTGATGAAGAGATCGATGTGGAATGTAAACGGCCAGCGCCAGCGCACTAATGCTTCGGCCATGACATTGGTCTAAGGCGACCGGCTTAGCGGAAAACTATACGTGCGAGAGGAGTACCCATATCGGCATCCCACTCCAAATTCATGGATTCGCTCGCCGCTGGTCGCCTTAGACCAATGTCGTGACCGGGCCTTAAGTGTGATGGTCTCAAAATCCGGTTCAGCAGAATGGCCTGGCAGATACCTTTCTTGATAGTTGGCACATGTAGAAGGTGCATACCTCAATAAGTGTAGTGGTCTCGGAGTAGTGGAGCCCTGGCGGCGGCGGCTGCGGCTGCGTGGAGCTGACCTCGCCCGCCTGCACGGGTTCCAGGCGCGCGCGCAGCGGGCACTCCCCGGGGCACTCGCGGCGCCGGTTCAGCACCTCCTGGATCTGACGGGTGGCCTCACGAACGATGCCGTTCTTGTCAGGCTGCTTCACTTCAGCTAGACAAGTCCCTAGGAGCTCTTCCAACTGATTTATGGTCTCGTTCTCGAGCTCTCGACGCCGTTTCTCGTTGTTACACTTGTTTCTGGAAAAGAAGAGGTACATTTATACTATTTGTTAGATATAATTTCCAGTGTATATGGTAGTACAATATTTTTCTTTTGTTATTTTTTTCGCAAGGCTAATTTAACTGACGTGAAATTTACCCCTCGATAACCCTTTTATTCACATGATTTCATGTAAGATTGTTGTTCCTTTTACTGAAATTACCTAGCTGTAAAATACCTAAGTACTTACATAGTTCTTAACACGGCGCATATTTATTTGGCGCATAAATAGAAACCTACGGGGCTTAGCACTTGATCGGGAAAACCAAAACAGATGTAGACAGCAGATAACAATTGGGGGCGAATAGGTACGATTTTACAACGTTGCCCAAATTTTTTTATAGTATTGAAGTTTTTAAATCGTTCAAAAAGGTTTCTAGTATTCGTGTAATATCGGCAGTTCATTTTTTTAACCATGCAAATATTTTATCAACTAAAACAATAAGTAAGACCATTCGTAAAGCGATAGTGAAGATAGCATTCAATACTTACATTAGCCAAGAACCATTTTTACGTTCCTTCAATTTTAATACACATCTTCAGTTACAGATTACTATATAGGCCAAGCCGTACTTGTTTTCTTATTTCTTTGTATATATATATATAACTATAGTCTCTTCCTACAATATGCTACCGACGTTGACATCATTATTAAACTAATTTGAATTAATTCTGTGTTAACTGTGTAGTTGATAATTAGTATGCGAAAGATAAGTAGGTAGCTCTTAGTGTACCTACTCTGACTGGTTTCCGATATCCTTGGTAGTTCTATTGTACCTACACCTACTAACGTTGGTTTTATTTCAACGCCTACATATGTGCCCTTTATATTCTGCCCTTACAAAGGTATATTTACTAGAAAAGAGCAATGAATAGAATGTTAAAACAGAAACCCGAACCCCTTTCTTTATAAATGTCGTAAAAATAAATGAAGGTATAAGAAATAACAGTAATTATTTTCAACATGATCGATTAGAGATTATTAAGATGTCAACGAAACCGTAAATTATATACAGTGTATCTATATTTGGCCGTTTTTGAAATTAAAACAACGTATAATTCATCAGTCATCATAACAGTCAATAAATCAATTTTACTGTTTCATATCAATATAATTCCATTTGTAATTATGTTGAACTCCAAAATGGTTGAATTAGCGATTCGAATTAAAAACCGGACTTCGCTTGTTTCCACTCATTTATATAAAATTGCTAGACAAGTCTACACTACCTCCTGGCGGCCAGGCCAGTACCACGAGGCCGACCGCAAAACCGAACTGCGAGGCACCAATGATACGGTATGAATTTATAAAAATGAGTATATTGAACATTTTGATGACATGTTTTAAGGTAAAGTGTTTTTTAAAACTGTAGTGGTACTATCGACATCATAAATATATATGTTATCATAATTCAATTAATGAATTGAGGTGCAAAAATGTTTAGACTATAAATAATGTGACTAGGTACTACTTTTAGCAAAAGTGATTTCGACTTATAGCAATAGAAGTCCGGCCATTGAGAAATTAAAATATTTAAAGTAATTGTTACAGTAAACAACATAAATAACTTAACTAGGTACATCATATGACACTGATTAAATGGATGGGATAAAGTAAAGAGATATAGGCACTGAAGGAAAGCAGTGCTCGAGACGCTACGCCGAATGTTCAGCATTGTTGATTGTTCCATATTTAATAAGTTAATAAGATTACAAGCGTTTCATGCTTGTACAAATCGCTACAAATTTACCCCTTAAATTTGAATACCAATTTAAACGACAAATACCTTCGTGATGGCTTACCTAAGATTTTGCGCGTAGCGTCTAGGGCACGTAATATTTTTGCGTTTTAGGTATATTTCAAAGGATGGACCAGGATCGAATGACATCTAATGTGACTGTAGAATCCAAGATGGTATCCCTATTGATGTATCGGTGAACGGGTAACGCTGGATACGTACATTTGCGACTGTGGTTTACTGTCTGACTTTCTCTTTATCTTCTTAACCGGCGCTGTCACGCTCATCTTGCCTTGCATCCCCCTCCTGGTGTCTCCCAGTTGGAGGTCACAGGAATCGACTCTACGGAAGCAGCAAACAAACAACTTGTAAATTAATTATCATTCACTATTATGAAGCTACACATGACTGAATAAGAGACTAAAATAATGAAACGGGTAGCTCCATACAAAGTTATGTTCCGAGATAAGCTTGGTTTAGATAGCGTCACTTTAATGATGTTCAAAGGGCATAATAAATATGTTCTTCCCGTATTTTTCCCGAACTATTATGTCTCGGGGAATGGTTACTTTATTTAACAAGCAAGACTGACATAATAATATTATGTTATCGAAATCGCAAAATTGACGAAATCAAAACATGGAACACTACTTTATATGGTTCACCAAGATTATTACGTGACCCTAGTAAACTAAAAATATAGGGAACTAATTATGAATTTAAACAGAAATGCTATAAATCAAGTATAACGGAGAAAAAGGCTCGACTTTCTTTAACTGAATCTTACCCGCCACACATGAACCTCGATAAACATTTACAAGAACACTTAATGTTTTGATTACTTAAGTACACAATGAGCGTGACTCATGATCACAACGTGTTTAACATATGCAGCATTTTTTCTTACATAATGAAATTGTCAATATGGTAGAAACTCGGCGTCATATATAAAATAAAATAATCATGCTACATGTGTTGTTTCCCAGATCACATAATAGACGTCCCGAATCAAATTGACACAGACATGTAAGACAATGTGTTAATGAATATTAGTTAAGAATTAAGTTCGTTATAAATAGAGAACTACGTGGGAATCAATATAGCATACAAAGGTCTAAATTAGAATAAAGTGATTTACGTCACACTAACATATTATAACAATAGTAAAGATTTAGTTCAATTTAATTGTATTATCTCGTCTATCTTATGTCCCCGCACCTCGCTTTATTTATATTTATATCTCTATCACTAACTACATATTATCGTAGCGTCCCCGACCGTGGCTATGTTTGTCTGTTCAGTTCAGGGTAAACTCGGAAAATACCGGACAGATTTTTATGCGGATTGTGTATTGTATTGTGTCTTCCTACGATTTTATTATTTATGTTAGGCAATAAGTATTTTAGATTATTTATATTATGCCATATTCTTGTTTTTTTACCTACACCCCACATCATTAAGACATTCTCGAGAAGGTTGTAAAAAATGTTTAATACAAATAGAAATTACGAATTCGAAACGAAAATCCTTTTGAGAACCAAGTAAGTTTAGTTCAAAATGAACAGAGAAACATATTTTTATGTAGCTAACAAATCTAAATGTCATAAAAGTGTGTGAATGGGTCGGTAGGTGTAATGTATGCGTCTGTGAGTGAAACAAATATATTTTTAAATTTGAATTTTTACAGATCGCATCTTTACTACTCTTAAAATTTTATTTACGTTAATAAATATAGAATTTGACGCGCAACCTGATAACATTTCACAATAACGCTTAATTCATGAATTTTTAAGCGACAAGGTTTCCGTTTAATTACATAATAAATAGGTATAACAATTACTTTTCGCTAAGCCAGTTTGAGGTTATAGACTCTTACTTTGCTCGACGTTGCAAAATTTCGAATTATCTATGTATATTCAATAAAGAAATGTTTGGGGTCATTAATCATTAGGCCATCAGGCCTATATACCTACAATAAAAGTAGGTCTGTCCTAGAGGAATACTGGAAGGTATATGTTATGTTCTTTAACGGTTTTGTTATGTACTAAGTTCCTGAATAAACAGCTTTCTTTTTTATTCTTCTATTCTATATATAATCGATTTTTAATTGAGCCGCTGAAGACAATTACCATGATATGTACTGCTACAATTGTTGTAGCAGTATATACCATGGTATGGTAATACTTTATTTAATTAAATCATACTGATGAGTTGATGACTATAGAATAAGAAAAGGTATAACAAGGTACAATAGGTACTTAGATATACATAAATTAAAACCAGTATCAGTTATTATTATCAGTATTATCACAGATGAAATCCCGTTACGAGATTGGAACCCAGATACTCCAAGTTCGCATCAGTCATAACTCATAGTCATAATACAGGGTGTCCCATAAATAGCGGTTCAGCCTGACACCGGAGGTAGGTCGACCCAAGAGATACCCAACCAACCTAACATGACCTCAGTAAAAGTTGGACGGTTTTCGAGATATTGACGTTTTAGTTTTTTTTTCGAACTTGTCCATTTTTTACATTTTAAGTGTCATAATTTACGTGGATAGCTCTTATACTACATTTTTTTTATCAGAACTCTATCAAATAAAGATAAATTTAATAACGCAAGTGTTATTTTGTCGGACTTTAATATTAAATGCGAATGAAACGCAATTGTTTTAAAAATAAATTATGAGTAGTAACAAAAAGTTGGTCTTTGATCACCTGCTGTGAAAAAAAAATACTAGACCGTACATGAAATAACAACGGTTAAATATTGTGTGTGTTATGCTGATTTTAAAAAGGTATAATACCTGGTGGTTGAAATGATAACTGGCAAAATTTTGGGAACAGAGTATCGTTGTCCCATTAAACTTAAATAAATGTAGGAATGGCGTTAGCCGCTGTTTTTTATTTGAAATCATTTCGTACGCAGTTATTTCTTATTGGTATCGTGGTTTTTTTATTTATTTACTACTTGTACAAGAAATAAATGGAAAATAAATCTTTTGAAGCTTAGAATAGGGGTGATATCTGACTAAGGCTGGATTTCACCAAACTTTTATTCGAAGAATAAAGCTTATTCTCGGATAGTAATGTCAAAACTCTAATCTAATAAAAGTTTGGTAAAATCCAGCCTAAGGTCTGAAACTAAAATAAAAGGAAACAGTTGAGTTTAAATGCTTTTTATTATTAAAAACACGTGTTAAAACAAATGTTCAAATTGGTGCCCTCTGACTCGAATACACAAAAAACATCGCTTAATAAAGTTTCGTCCTAATCTTCTTAAATTAATATCAGAAATGCTGCGGGCTGCCTCGAAAATTCGCTGTCGTAATTCTTCTACTGATCTTATTGGTTTCGCATACACTTTATCCTTCAAACATCCCTAGTAAAAAATCCATTGGATTTAATTCCGGGGACCTCAGTGGCCATGGAATTGGCCCGCAGTGGTCGGCTCCGAGGGAAAGTGACGTCCAGGTGCTGGCGGACCAGGCGTGCATAGTGTGCCGGGCATCCGTCTTGTTGGTACCACATCCTTAGTGTCAAAGCCAACGGCGTATCTTCTAGTAAAACAGGCAAATCGTTCTCCAGAAATTGAAGGTAATTTTGTCCGTTCAGGATCGCTGGCAACTCAATCGGTCCTATTATTTGGCCGTTCAAAATCAATTATCATTTCAACCACCAAGTATTATACCTTATTAAAATCAGCATAACACACACAATATTTAACCGTTGTTATTTCATGTACGGTCTAGTATTTTTTTTTTCACAGCAGGTGATCAAAGACCAACTTTTTGTTGCTACTGATAATTTATTTTAAAATCAATTGCGTTTCATTCGCATTTAATATTAGATTTCGATAAAATAACACTTGCGTTATTAAATTTATCTTTATTTGGTAGTTCTGATAAAAAAAAATCAGATTAAGAGCTATTTACGTAAATTATGACACTTAAAATGTAAAAAAATGGACAAGTTCGAAAAAAAAATTAAATCGTCAATATCTCGAAAACCGTCCAACTTTTACTGAGGTCATGTTAGGTTGGTTGGGTATCTCTTGGGTCGACCTACCTCCGGTGTCAGGCTGAACCGCTATTTATGGGACACCCTGTATGTACCCACATCATTTTTAAAATACATATGTACTACCTATTTATATTTCAGATACATAGTCAAAATATTCAAAAATCATGACCAATATTAAATAAAAATTTACAAGACTGAATGTGCCTTTTATAGAATTTACATGCATAATACGGCAACAATGTGCCTATAGTCTTGATTAAATAAAAATGTTTGTTCTGACAATAACCAAAAGTTAATGAATGATATGTCGACTAAATAAATGACAATCAAAATATAATTGCGGCGATATTCGTCAAATGCCAAGTACAGAACAGGCTGGAGCTCGGTGCGAAAGAGAGACAGGACTAGCCGCCGAATGACGCCTACCGAGGAGCCCCACTACGCAACCTTACTGCGACGGCCGCGCAACCTTGAAATAATAATGTTCGGAATAACAACGCGCCATAAGCGTGACCAGAAATAGTACCTATATTAAAATACTTCTTGAGAATTTTGAGGCATCTATTCAAATCCTCTTCCTGTATCCGGTACTGCAAGTCCCCAACAGGCAACGCGCATGCGTTCAATTGATCTAAATCACAATTACCGACAAATACCGCGAATAGAGCCTTTTTCATATTTGAATGAAGCACTCACCTCCCCATATCGTCAAGTCCTTTGAGTAACACAACCTACCGCAAATAAATTCAGTTGACACTCGCATTCAAATGGGTGAAAGTTGGTAGTAGCCGAAGGTTTCGCTTTTTCAATCGTTACTCAACGCATTCGTCACCCGTCCACGTACGTTGAAATGGAACGTTAAGCTAAACGTCAGTTATTTTATCCTATCAAAGATTAGGCATGTGCAACTAATTTACCACATGTACATTAATATAGCAATACCTGTTTGTAAAGAGAAAAAAAATGTATTATCACACAACTACATTTTTATAAGTTTGTGTACATATCAAAAGGAGTAACAAAATTATGGTTTAATTAAAAACGAAATATTAGGACGATAATAACTCTAAACCATATGTGACCTTGCGTCCAAAACGTTACACTTAATTAAACGTTCAACAATTATAGCTAAAAATATGTCGTTAAAACTAACCGAAGAAGACAGGTTACAGAAATTACATATTATACTTTGGGGGTATTTAATGTATATTATATAGTATTTTTTTTATTTACATATACAATTATACATGGGTTCCGTAGTAAACTAGGGACCCTAATAATTTTGCCATGTCCGTCTGTCTGTCTGCAGTATAGCTCCTTGGCCATTAGTAGGTGCTAGAAATTTGTAATTTGGTAAGACAAGATAAATTTAATCACGCTACTAAAGTGTGTATGTTTTCTCGTAAAGTGAGTATGTTTTTTTTTATTTTGATATAATCCTATAGTGAAGGGTATCGTTGAATAGGTCTTTTAAAAAGAATAAGGGTCCCAATAGAAACGAAATCTTAAGTCAATATTTTCAGACCCTCTAACTTTAGATCCCTGGGTTCAAAAAATATATGAAAACTATTTCGTACATAATCGGCCCAACCGTTTTGAATAACTACGGTACGGAGCCCTAAACGGAGCTTGGCCGACATGTTCTTGGCCGGTTTTTGAATAATGTAACTACATATAACATCTGTTTAGGTTCAAAATAAATAAAACTACACTTTCATCACTTTTTATTATTCGATCAAGTGGCTGTTGGTTCTGATGAAGTGGCTCTTGGTGCTATTTATGCTATTGACGACGTATATAGTAAAGGGTCGATAAAACGACTTAAAGTTGACGATTTCTAAGAATGAACTTTTGACAGTTATAGTCGTTATAGATTAATCCTTATTTTCTCAAACTTGCTACGGAATGTTGATGTTACTTACTTTAAATTAAACCCGGAAATACTATGTATCCGGTGTCATGTGCTTAGATGATATGTAAAGAGATTTCATGTATTTATTTCACACCTAGGACTGCAAACAAACTGTCTTTTGTTTTGAAACGTCAAATTGTGACCTAGGTTTTGACATTCAGCCACAGAAAAAAAAATAGCCTTAGAACTAATGTCTATACCATCAGTTAAAAGGATACCTCAAACAGATTAAAAAAAAGTTTGGCGCGAATGTTTTTTTTTTTAATGTTTTACGATACTGTACTATGGTTTATTTACAAATGTAATAGTATGGTTCGGCGAAATCAGTTCGTTTTATTTCATGGCAAGTTTGAGAAAAGCACTATACAAATCTCGGCGAGAAACAGGGTTACAGGCCGCGTATCCCTATCTGGCCTCAGTTCCTTCGGCCAGATATATCTACTTAGCCTGTAACCCTTCGTTTCCCGTCCTCTATAGTAATGTACTATAATATGATGGTAAGACTCACCATTTTTCCAATAGTTTTAACGTAATATAATAATATGCAGGCCGTGTGGTGACCGCAGTAAGAATACATTTGTCACCACCCCAACTCCTCCTGCGGGTGTCGTAAGAGTCGACTAAGGGATTGAAGTGTCACTGACCATTATTTGATAAAAGATTGATTGATGGGCAGCAGCGTCATCATAGTGGACACATTACTGCGATCGCTAATCCGCTTGCCCAGCGTGGTGATTATGGGCATTTACCTCCTAATGCGTTTATACGCATAGTTAATAGGAGAGGCCTACGTCCAGCAGTGGACGATCATAGGATATTATCATCATCAGATGATGATGATAATATATTTAAGGCTCATTTCTAAACTGTAAAATGTTCATTCTTAGAAATCGGCAGCTATAATCCATATGGCCGAAGATCGAACGGCCTGGAGAGCAGTGACAGGAACAATAATACCCCATAGGAGTCACGTCCCTCAGACATGAGGCTACGACTGAGAAGAAGAATCCCGTCGATCCCACCAAAGGTAAAACTATTTATATGGGTAATATAGGTATACCTATGTGCTTTGGAGGACGTGACGATGTAACACCTGTTGGCCTAAATCGAAAACATATTACTGACTCCGACACTTTAATAATCGTGTGCCCCTACATTTCAGCGCTCCGTTGCACGCTGGAGGTTCTGCCAATTATTATTATAGCTTAAAACGACAAACCAAAAAAAACGGGACTAACTGATATTTATGACACCACGAAGACATAAACAGATATACAAAAACGACACAAGGCGAGGCAACAGTGTTCGGCAGCCGTCATTACAAGATAGTAAGGTTTATCTTTATTTCCGTTTAACAGACCATCAATGTTTAGATTATTTTTAAATATATTATACAAAATAATCGGAATTACGTAATTATGCTGAGAAAGGCCCATGAAAAGTTGTTACGGTCGGAGTTATTTATCCATCCCTCTTTTATTTATAGCTAATAAAGGATGGGAAATCTATCTCGCAGAAACATACTGTCGCACGAATCATGTGCCGAGTTTCTTTCTCTAAAATTATTCACTGAATTAAAATTTTTATTTTGACAGAAGATTAAAATTGTAATCATAGATTTTTGTGCGTCCAATGATGAAACAACATATTTTCAATAAAAATCGGTTTGGTGACAGTTCATTTCATAATCAATAAGCGATATTAAAAGATAAAAAAAAAAAACAAAATTTTCTTAAAGATTTCATAAGCCAAAACTGAAACTACATATTATTATATTATGTATTTAATAAACTGAGTTTTAAAAAGGCTTAAAAATATAGTTACATAGCTCACTAAGAAAATATTGCAACAAAGCACTACAAGCGATTGAATATAAAGAAATAAAGAAAATTAATTTATATTTGCGTTGATCTTTCATTCTCACCGAACATGAAAGAATCTAAAAATAATCCATCACAGTGCACTGAGCATGTAATAACTGATAACAGTCATGACCTATAAGAACTTTAAAACCTTTCAGAATTTAAATTGAACCTAGGTCAGTTTACTTCGGTGACAATGGTGGCATATTCGCTAACCGACTGGTTTTAATCGGCGTCATTCTTTAACCACTCACATGCTTTGATTTTTGCGATAGACTCTATTTCTATGTAAAATAAGAGTGACAGCTGGTAACCACAGTTACCAAAAGCAATTGAGTGGTTAAAGCACTTTCGTTGGTTATAATGTAATGAATGCTCGCGTGAAAGTGTAGTCATCACATCACACGCCGCTCGGCACGCTTACGACGCTTGAGAAAGAATTATACATCTTATGTAATGATTCTCTATTAAAAATTTTACTTTAATGTGTCTGTTTCCGGTGGCAAGTAAAATTGAATAACATCTATCATAATCAATTCATAATAGGCATACACTGTCCAACCATCTCGGTCAGTCAAAAAAGGCGACAATTTCAATTTTTCTTTGGGCGACCTCTTCGACCCTACATTTTTGATATTTTGGTCAAAATTCTTTTCGTTGTCTTGTTTCATACCACTCTGTCACGCTTTTAGTTGTTGTTTCGACTCAGTATATAAAAAAAAACAGGTGCACTTTTAAAGTTTTAAAAAGGCTTAAAAATATAGTTACATAGCTCACTAAGAAAATATTGCAACAAAGCACTACAAGCGATTGAATATAAAGAAATAAAGAAAATTAATTTATATTTGCGTTGATCTTTCATTCTCACCGAACATGAAAGAATCTAAAAATAATCCATCACAGTGCACTGAGCATGTAATAACTGATAACAGTCATGACCTATAAGAACTTTAAAACCTTTCAGAATTTAAATTGAACCTAGGTCAGTTTACTTCGGTGACAATGGTGGCATATTCGCTAACCGACTGGTTTTAATCGGCGTCATTCTTTAAAGCACTTTCGTTGGTTATAATGTAATGAATGCTCGCGTGAAAGTGTAGTCATCACATCACACGCCGCTCGGCACGCTTACGACGCTTGAGAAAGAATTATACATCTTATGTAATGATTCTCTATTAAAAATTTTACTTTAATGTGTCTGTTTCCGGTGGCAAGTAAAATTGAATAACATCTATCATAATCAATTCATAATAGGCATACACTGTCCAACCATCTCGGTCAGTCAAAAAAGGCGACAATTTCAATTTTTCTTTGGGCGACCTCTTCGACCCTACATTTTTGATATTTTGGTCAAAATTCTTTTCGTTGTCTTGTTTCATACCACTCTGTCACGCTTTTAGTTGTTGTTTCGACTCAGTATATAAAAAAAAACAGGTGCACTTGTATTTCTTTTTCATGCTGGATTTTAATCCATACATCAGAAATTGAAAACAAAACATCATCTTATACAAAAACTACCACTGCGTTACGTTTTTTAGGGGCACAAAATAAGAACACGAAAATAATTTTGACCCATTTGCCACCTTTTTCTACTGACAAAAATTTCTGTCAGAGTACCTATTTCAAACGTTAAAAATTAAGCGAGTACCTATTTCAAACGTTAAAAATTAAGCACACAAGATTAAAATGGTTGTCAACTATTTTAAAACTACAATTTGAAAAAGATGAAGATATTTGTGGCAAATAATTTTGGCATAAGTATACTATGATATCCTTGTTAACTTCCGGTGTTTATTCCCCAGTTCCCCACCCTATGGCGATGGTTATCTAATCTTGTCGCGCGACTTTGCAGCACCGGATCCACCTTTGCGAAGGGATAGGTGCTGGCCTTGTGGCCCATCGTTACGATTCCTTTTGACCTTCACATTGTTGTCCAATTGAAGCGCGGATTCTAAGCTCACCTGTTTATCCGGCATGTCTATTTGCTCCGACTTGAGTACCATATAGAGTATGTGATATGGGTGTGATGGGTGCAGTTTCAAATTATTATGCAATACAAAGCAAGAAAGTGAATCTTTTGAGTAGCAAATACCTACTTATAATAACGTCGACGTAGTAAATACAATTGATGATACGATTCGCGTAGGATATACTCAAATTCTACAGAATATTCATTTGAATTTACTTGATGAACGATGAACTGCAAGTGACTCATTAAAACTTGATATGGTCGTTGGTAAAAGAAGAGAAGTATTTTAATGGACAGGGTATGCTGAACGGATGCTAAAATATGCAATGTCCATTGTACCATGTTGTCTAAGTGTTATTTATTACTCAAATACATTAGTCACATATGATCCTGGAGGGATATTAATTATTTGAGTGCAGTGTTAATTTCTGTGAGTATGACTTTTGTATCGGACAATAGATGGTGAGTTAGCTTCCTGAAAGGTGAAACTGGCAAAAATTTAAGGGGCTGCCCCCTTCAGGTGCGACGAAAGCTGTTAGCGGAGGCCTGTGGCCAGTGTTCATCATTAAATAAGTGTATTATAAAATAAAACTTGGTTTCTTCATTGTCCTCACTTCACGTATCACACGTTATCAACCGTGATACGTTACACGGTATCAATTACTTAAATCCTCGGAGACGAGTTTGTACTTAATTTACTTAACAAAATAAAAATCTCATGCAGTTCGCATCATCATTTTATATCAGATTACGCAACGACCGGTATGAGAGTAGCTACTTTCCAAAATGTTCGGTTTACCTACTACGGGTAGGTGTAGGTCATTGCATGACACAACAAATATCAATGCTAATAATGTAGGTAAGTATTTAATATAATTCGAGATAAATGAAAAACTCTTCACAGAATATCACAATCTAAACGACAGTGTTAGCTCACTTCTCAATCGGGTGATACAACCAGATAGCTTGCATAAATTGGTTATTATAAACGGTCTCACGATGCTGCCAATAAAACAACGCAAATAGTTTTAAAGTATTTGTTTTTGCAGACCTCTAGTTTGGCGATGGTTAGAGATAGGTATATGCTTTGTCCTGCTCGACTGCTATACTAGGTGACGCATACGTTCATGGCCACCAACGGAAGCCCAAGCTTCGTCACAAGTCCGGTCAAGGATATTCATTTTAAAACTTGCATCATGGGAATGCAAAGTTTCAAACAATATAAGTTTTAATTGGATATTTATATTTAGTTCGCCATTGTGTTATGTTCATGTTTGTACGATGCAGCGCGCATGATAACGAACAACATCTAAAGTTGTTTTCGAACTATCCTATTATCTGTTACTAATAGGTATACTCCAACGGACGATATTATCGCTTAATATTATTATTTAAAGGTGCATTGGACTAGTAAGTATAATTTCTTGACATTCATTGCCAGCCATTTCGATGACTTCATTGTAACGCGGTCAGTGTCATGGCTCTATTCGACGGAGCCACGAGACACGGTGCCAGCCTACTGCCATGGACATATTTGTGGTATTGCGATTTGAAACATTTTCCGCCCATTGTTTACTTTTAACTACGTATTTACTTAACACAGGCAATATCTATTGATTATGGTTGAAATTTTCTTTGGGTAAGTTCCATTCTCTCAAGCATGCTTAATGCTAACACATAAAGTGAGGTGTAATTTAAACCTTAGTGTTAATTTTGTACACTATATATAATTCCAAAATTATTTCAATAATGTACTGTTTGTTTAATAATAAATAATCGAGCGATAGGCATAGACTGTGTCAAGTCAAAGTGACTGAAAAGGCATCTTTTAGCCAATAATCAACAATGATGCTGCATGTGTTAATTATACGCTCTTTATCATTGCACTTCCTATGACAACATTATTAGATGCAGTACGTAACAGCTTCAGTGACTAAAAAATCAAGTGTGTTGATTTTTCTAGAGACTGGGTTTAGATCACAAGCCGTGAGTGCGAATTGTGCGAATGTAGGTGTGTATCTTAAAATGGGTAAAGTCTGTCTCTGTATTGTCTGGTATATCCCTATAAGTAGATATGTGAAGGATCAAATATACCTAATTAAAATAATAATATAAATACTGACGCTACAGTCTTCTGCTGGATGCTGGATTAACCCAAATAGGTTTAAACCACCAATTATCGGTTCACCTCCAATCCTTATTAACAGTTCTCGCAGGTACTATATATTATATTTATTTACAAATGGCTAATACAAACTGCTTCCGCACACAAATTTAGAATGTCCGACAATAGCACTCGTGCGAATACTTACGGAACAAAGAGTAAATAGGATAGGCCTGGCAGGACAGTCCAGTTCACGGAGGAAATAAAGAGAAAGTGGATAAAAGGGCTGAACAATAATGAAGAGGCGTTCAACATTCAGTATTTCTTTGAAAAGCCGAATCATGTGTCTATACAATGTCATGCGCCGATGACAAAACTAACTGACGTCACAAACGGAGAACATAACTCAAGTGGAGGTGGATAGGTCACATGGTTCGAAATGGCGACGGATATCGTGCGAGGTAGACGAAACAAGTTGCAGAATGGTACGACAAGGCAAGGCTTGTCTTGTGTTCTTCTAAATGCCTGTTTGCTCTTATAGAGAAGATTAACCATTTATGTAACAATTGTCAAGACGGTGGCGGTCTAGTATGGATGCACGCAAATATACTAAATCACCTCCACATAGAAATTTTGAGTACACAAATTATGATCATTTATAATTTTAATTAGACACAAATTCACATTTGATACTACTAAAACTACACTAAAATAAAACGTTGTAAATATCCATTCTAATCTGGAAGGAAATGAATTTTCATGTCCCTGGGTTTTTATTACACTGAAGACACTGATCTGTTGTACAGCCAATGTCATATAACTAATATGTTTAGGGTTCTGTAGCCATAATGGCATTAATGGCAAAAACGAGATATTTATAATTTCATCATGTCCATCTGTCTGACCGTACTGTATGTCACAGCCATTTTATGCCTTGTGCAGTCTATTCCTGCGTTAAGGTGCATTCAGGCCAAACGAGCATTCGCTGTTCTATCCTCCACTCTACGAAATCAACGAATCACGTTTTGTGTAACGATCGAATTTCGTAGAGTAGGGGGTTAGAATAGCGAATGCTCGTTTGGTCTGAATGCACCTTTACGGGAACGGGGCGCGAGAAGTGTTTGAATGATGTCTGCTGAGACTGGGTGGCTGAGTTCTTTATGCATCAGGCATCAGTCGCGAAAGCTGAGGAGTGAAGACGTGGAATCTAATCCCACCTTTGACGTTGGTGAGCTTCAGTTAAGCGCTAGGGCAATTTTTAAGACACTTCAAAAAAATTGGACGTATGTACACTGTACAGTTGTGATTAATAGATGGAAAATAATAGGACTACTAGGAAATAGTAGGGAGGCTCTCATATTATTCATTACATATGTGTCCCTACAAGTACTACCCCATAATTCAAAAATAAAGAAATCTCACTGGCTCTCAGGAGGATAGTGGAGTGGACACAATCCTGTACTGCGATAGGCAATCCGTTTGCCTATACCTGCGTCATATCAATCCAAATATCCCTAGGAACAATAGATATTTTGCCACCGTAGTTCAATCCTTTACCTTTATCTTAAAAATAAATCAACGCTCCATCTGGTGAGTACTGGAGCCCTTTTTAACCCCTCACTTGCTTTGTATTTGACAACCACTCTTATTTTACATAAAAATAAGTTGTCAGCTTGCGACCACAGTTGCAAGTTGAAGCAATTGAGCGATTACGGTTCCGTAGTAAACTCCAGGAACCCTTATAGTTTCACTATGCCAGTCTGTCTGTCAGCATAGCTCAGTGGCGGTAAGTACTAGAAAATTGTAATTTGGTACAGGTAGGTAGGTAATGTAGGTATACATGTTAATCACGCCGACAAGGTTGTAGAATAAAAAATTATATAAAAATTTTTTGTGTACCTCCCTAGTCCTAAAGTGGGGAGGATTTTTTTATTAGGCTGTTATCATTTAGTGTGGGGTATCGTTGAATAGGTTTTTGAAAAAGTTTATATTTTCTGAGAAATCGCTCCAGAATAAAAAAAATGTGTTCACTCCTCCTCCTGCCCTATAACTTTTGATCCGTGGGTCCAGAAAATATGAAAAAAAATCATGAATAGCTGGTTTACTTTAAAATAAAACTATTTCTAACATAATCGGTCTAGCCGTTTTTGAATATCACCCTACACTAAGTATGTCCCAACGGCCGACATGCTGTTGGCCGGTTTTTTTTAATTTTTTTATTATTTCACTAAACAATTAAGATTTTTCAGGAAGAGTTATAATTGCATTACTTTAATGAGTGTACTTTGCGCGTTGACTATTGTAATCCATTAGGGGATCAAAACTACCACTATATCAATTAAAATTACCTGAATCTTGAAGATACACTAGACTAAATTCTTATTAAATTTCCCGCATGACATTGGACGCATTATCCAGCACGAAACCCTCGCTAAAGAATCATTAACAGCTGTTGCCATCGCAGTGAATGGACCACTCGCAATGCTGACACTTTCACTGCGCACTCCTCGTCACTGTAAAACAGATTTCTCAGACTACGGCAATTTCATAATAGTTTTCCTTGAGTTACGGTGACGAACGCGTTAAGACAACACCGACGCACCACCAACGTGGATTGAGGAAAGATCACAGGTAATTTATTGCCTGCGCTACAACAGAATCCCAGTTTCGAAATCACAAATTCACTAATCATCTTATTAACACACCCTAAACATGATCCGACTTCTAATGTGCAAGCAGGCATGACGTGATATGATCCAATCATTACACTGACACGCTCGATTTCATGAAGCCACTTGTTGACTTTCTTCGTCCACTGGGCGTAATATGAGCGACTTGGAAACCTTTGCGAAATCGATTGCCGACTATGCATGTGTGTAATCAATTTAAGTCCGTTTACATGTTTGAGCAAATGCCATGCATGCATTTCTTTCGCGAAAATTGAAAATGCGCAGCAAAATAACAACATGCCTTTTTCATGCGATTCGATAAAATGTAGCCGCTCGCTGCGAGCGTTTCACTAGCTATATCTAGTATTGACAGCGATCTAAAATGGTCAGGGTCAAGGGCGTGTGATGTAAACTCTCCCTAAAATCATGATTGTTTCGCATGCATTAATTTACCTTGTGAAAGTGTTGACGGCCACATCGACGTCAAAGAAGATGTCTACAAGATCGTCAACATCAGAGTGCGGTGTGAGCGAGGGCGGCACCGAGGGTGACGGTGTGGCGGCTCCGTCTATACTGGGACCCCCAAAATCGAAAAGCACCGGCTCTGTATGCACCATTGGCAGCATGGCTACACCAAACACCACAACTTTTTAGTACGATTCACTAGACTGCTGTCTCTGTATATTAATTTTGCACAACACTGTTTGAATTCGCATCCAAACATACACTGCATTGCGCCACGCTTATCCCAACGTTATTTTTTGTTCAGAGAATTCTAGAGCACTTTTGATCGAATGTCTAATAAAAACTGAAAGATTAGCGTAACAATACGTCCTTTTCAGGTTTGCCGACTGCGGTTATTATATTACGTATTGCAATTTCCTATCAATATCCGTGCGAAACGTTCACTACAAAACGACGATGAAAGTCAACTGAAAGACGAGACGTACGTATACATACATCCTTTTCGTTCGCCACTTCACATAATATCAACACGACGCGACGCAGAACGGCTGACGGCGGCGGTCGCGGGAGGCGAAGTCGGCACTGGACCTGATAGCGCTGCTACGGTCACACCCGTTGCCTTTATCTTATGAAGCTCTGTAGCGATCTCGCTCGCCGTGACGACACATTCATAAACTTGACGAATAAAACCGATCATGCGCGAAATAATACGAATGGATAAACACAGGTAGATGTTTTTTTATTAGCCATTTAGCGAAACTATATGTTGCGAAATATATACGAAATATATGTAAGATGCGTATCAATTTAGAGGAAACTATTCTCACGTGCAATTATATTTATATTAATTATGGAGTGATAATCATTTAATTGTATTGAATTGTTTTATTGTAATAAATAAACAGATTGTATGAATTGACTATTTCCAGTTTTCTCGACTGTCAACACAAGTATACACGATTAATGTGTTACTATGAAATAAATACTGAATTAAATTATTTTTGAAGACAAATATGTGCATTTTATATTGCATGTATTTATAACGCGTTTACTTGCATGTGCAATGTGCATGTGCATATATATTACGTACATATGCGTACGTACATACCAATCGCCGTGACGCACACATGAAAGTGAAATGGAACAGTACTTATTCGTGTCAAGTGCACAATTTAGATAACAAGGCCATTATTGCACTATTCGATTTAATTATTTCAAACAAATATACTGAATGTACAAAACACTTTTTAATTAAATAGTCACATAAAAAATAAAACAACAATATGTGTTATCACTAAAGCAACATTCATGTATAGGTAGGTAACTATATGTAGAGCAGAGCATCAGTTGACACGAATGGTGAAATTGTGTTAAGGTCTAGGTGAGGTACGCATGTGCACATCTTTTTTATAAGCCGCGCATGAAACAAGAACAAGTTCAGTATAAAAGCAACTCAACTCGTTTAATGATAGTAAAACTCGTGTGACGTAAGTGGCAATGGTACGCATTACAAAATAGAAATGCATCAAAAATATGCATGTTAAAAAGAGTGCAAGCGATGGAGTTGGCCTAAGCGAGAGGAAGAGAGCCGGTGGCGGCGCGTGCAGATATCGGTGCAGGCGGCCCCGCGGATCTGTGTCAGTGGGTCACGGCAATGACGTGGCACACGGCCGCGGCGAGTCGCGCCGCGCACTTCATTCTAATTCCGCTTCGCCGGTGTCTTCGTAACCACTCGCCATTACGCTCAAATGAGTTAATCACACCGAATCATACAAGGCATGCCATTATCGGTACCGGCCCAAACATCACTGCATTCTGATAACGTGTCAATATCAAAGTCTCAAACTCCGATAAATTAATTATTAAATATTGAACGTCGGGCCTCATATCAATTAGTGCACTACCCAAGTGTTACCTATGGACTGGCTAATAGAAACTGTCTACATATTTTTTATGAGATTATGTGGTATCGATATTACTTTTTATTATTTTTCTTAATATTATTTGAGGCAAAAAATTACGTAACTAATCATTATGCACAGCAAACGTGAAATTCAAATTCAGTGGTCGGGTTTTTCCTTTACGGCCAATGATGACTACGCGTGACCCACATTCGAATTCCGACTATAATGTCACCGTTTCCTCAGTGTTTACTCTATAGGAAACTAACTGACCGTACACAATGACGTTCTAGATACCCTGATTTTTCCTTGGTTCTACGTACAAGATAAACGTCGAGTTGGAATAAAGGCTGAGCTACACCGGGTGCGTGTGATGCGGATAAACTTATGAACGTAATGCTGTTAATTTGATTAGGTACTTGAGGTGAGTTATTTATATCGAACTATCTACGTGTCTACCACATCACAAAAAACAGGCATTTTATATAGAATAATAATCAGTTCTAGTTTGAAAATATTAACCAAGGGGGACTTAATAGTTGTGTTGATTTTTTTGCATTCGAATATGTTCCACATGGCATTATAAACTAACTTCGGAGTTATGCTTTTTAATATTATTGAGATACAATTTAATTTTTTTTTTACTTGGTCATAATCTGCCCAGATTTCATGCTGCATACGTTATTTTGTATAACAACTAAGATAAAATTCACGCAAAAGTCAGAAAAAAGGAAAACAATCACAGCATACAACGTAGAGCAACTGCACTAAAGTCAAAGCGAAGTGACGTGATCTATCGATCGAAGTGACGATGGAAGATCGATTCGGTCGCAGAACAAGTTCACTGTCAAGCACTAGGGATGTTTATGTCCAATTGTCCAGTAATGTGTGGGGTGGAGCATTCATTATGTAATTGGTTCGTTTTTTACATGCATTTATTTATATAATTTGTAGTACGAAATGACTTGTTCCTTAAAATAAATTTAACTGAGTACCGCATTTAATCATCAAACAAAAAAGCGAATAATACTCACAACAAAACATGTTCAACCAAAGGTGAATCGATGTTTCGCTCCCGTAATTTAATTCATAAGAATCTATCAAAAACTTTTTGTATGCTATCTAGGGACATAAGGAAGTAGGTTGTTGTTCAAATGGTTTAAAAAATCCACGAAGAAAAATGTTAGATTCCATGTCATCAGTGTTTTTAAATAAAAAAACCGGCCAAGAGCATGTCGGGCCTTGCCCAGTGTTGGTTCCCGTGGTTATTCAAAAATGACTGGGCCGATTATTTATGTTCAAAATAGTTTTATTTTAAAGTACTCTATAACTCTGATTCTTTTTCATATTTTTTCTACTCCCGTACTTTTATTCGTCATTTACATGGTCGTGAACACACCATTAAGCCCCTACCTTACAGATGTCATGATAAATCTATATTGTCTATTCCCCATAAACGCATTCGGGTTTACACACACACAGTGAGTTTTTTTGCATTTTAAGACACCTCGTGTATGACCTAATGAAATACATGGCTGTCTAACTAATAAAAAAAAAACTGATGAACAGTAAACCATAAAGGAGCTTTCTTTTTAATTTTGACGTCTCCCGCCCAACCTTGATGATTAATAAAATTGTGTTTGACGAAGAATATTTCTAAAATTTGCAATTTTATTTAAAAATAAATGTGTTGTATTGTATGCAACATTGTTTGACTGAGTCAAAAAATGCCCGTGGCGTCTTTAATAACCCTAATACCCACGCCACTCACCTTTTTTGACCTCTCTTAGACAAGGGTTGCATAAAATACTATTTTCACACACTTTTTAAGACTTTGAGAGCTGATATCTCGAAAACGATTCGCTTAAATAAAAATGTGTTTTGAAACCTTTATTCCATTTTCGTTGCGTTCGCCTGGTCTAAACATCTCAAGAGCATAATGCTCTAAAGGTGCGTTCAGACCAAAAGCGCATTCGCTATTCTAACCCCCCACTCTACGAAATTCGATCGTTACGCAAAACGTGGTTGGTTGATTTCGTAGAGCGGGGGATAGAAGATAGAACAGCGAATGCTCTTTTGGTCTGAACGCACCATAAGAATCAGTTCTTGGATTGCGTTCTAGTTCTTCGATTGCATTCTTTTCTTGCTCGTTGATATAAAACGAACTTTCGTTTACACTAAAAGATCAATAATTAATGCTCTACTCTGGTTCTAGCTCTTTGTTCGCTTGGTCTAAATGCACCTTTACCCTCATCTAAACAAGACCCTATTACTAGTAATTCGAACGTGTAGAAAACTAGGTAGTAGTAGTAGTAATGGTTTAGGTAGCACGTACGGCGAAATTCTCAATTGAAACAGAGTCGAAGTTTACATTTAGAAAGCGGTTTGTGTTACTGTTAGTAAACATTATAACAACATTCTTCTTAAAGGACTTCAAAAAAAGGCAATTTTTTGTTGTGTGTATGTTTACCTACCCGATATCTCCGAGAATCGTGAACCGATTTGAAACATTTATAAAAACTATTTAAACTCTTATAAAAACAATTTGGCTCTTGTTTTTTTTCATGACATATCAGTAGAAATCAAAATTATGAAGAGTATTACCTACTAGACCAGCTAAGCTAACACAATACTTGGTACTAATAGCAACATCATTAGATGTGCTTTGAGTTACACGTCATCATATATGTACCTTCAATAGTGATTGTGAAGGTGAGAGGAATACCTAAGAAGTCAAGTGTGAACACACGTGAGCGCCCAAAGGCAAAAGCCTCGTTCTAACCCTTGCTTGTTACACCAATCTTGTGTAATATATTTAAACACAGACCAACCCTGCAGGCGATGTGTTGTACACTGAAAGGTTTTAGGGTAATAATGTTCATATTAACAAAGATTGTCCCAAAAATAACGCAAGCTTTAAATTGAATGAAACCCACTTTATTTGGTTTAATTTCTTGTTTCTCATCTGAATCATAAATATTATCATAACTATCATGGAGTGTACAGAAAAAACTTAGGAATAAAACAAATTTATTTCGTGAAAACTCAGTTTAACATGGTTTGAGCCCTCCTAGTAGGAATATAGACACCTGTGTTACATACACTTATCTAGCTTTCTGGCCGAACACTCCGAACAGGTAGTGTTTTTCCTGTTTTCAGACAGTTTCCCGGGTAATTTCGTTAACTGGATTTTTTTATTTTTATGGGATAGCATGAAAAGTCAAAGGTGATGTGTTAACAAGATCTCGACCTCTCATGCGTTGACGGATCATGATCCATGAACGCATCCACATTCATGGATCATTTCAACAAAAGGGTAGCCTTTGACAGCGAACCCTTCTTGACAGACATCACTTGCCCGATGTGTAATATCTTACTTAAACTTAACCCTAGCCTTTTATACTTTAAGGTTGAATGATTGAACACGAGTATTGCAACCATTATTACATTACATCCCACTGTTACTTATTTTAACATGTGCCATCAGTCTCCTGAGATTAATTTTTATGTTATTCCAAGGGGGTGTCACTCCGCGATTCCGTCGCGCGGCTACAAGTACATGCAGAGCGCCCCGTCTCCGTGGTCTATTCAATGGTTGGCGCGCGCTGTCTCGGAACGCACGTTTAAATTTACAACGCTGGCTCGTCACGTAGGTATCGCGAAATATATCGCTTGCAAATATTAGGATTATTTTTATACATGTGCATATTAAATGAAAATGCCGAAAATATACTGCATAGCAGCATGTTGCAATAATAATAATGTTAATTATCATGACGCGTTTTTCGCACAGCCGTACATTCGTACTAAATTAAATTCTCAGAAACTCAAGTCAAGTAAAGACAAAACGGTTTATTTTCGGACAAATTTGTCAGTAAAAAAGCGGCACATTTAAATAATGTAAAAAACTTCGTTCTCTCAATACTATTATTGAATTTCGCGCCTTTTGTCCTAACATATTATTTGGTTGTCTGACTTTATTCCCATAATATCAAATAGGTACACTGGTACATATAAGAGAAAATGCCGTGTTACGTCTGCCTTACGATTGTGATTAAACAATTACTTATTTATGCTGCTTTTGTAATGAATGCGTAGGTACCTAAAGTAGTTCTTTATTTTTAAATGCATTAAGCAGATATATTAATTTCAGCACACCTCACATACTGTCTACAGATATTTTTAGAATGTTCGTGTTATTATCAGGATTATTCGGATGGATATTCACCTAAAGTTAGCGAAGTCGTGTTGCTATCTCACTCACACCTCAAACATTGCCGCCCTGGCACGCGCGGCCGAAGCACAAAGAAGGTGCCGACCGAGTTGAGACAAATATTTTTGAATCACGTGTATGAAATGCGTACTGCGTAGGTAAATTCTATAATCGCGCATGAACTAAATTGTTGAATTAGCTATCAAGACGAATGCTATTAACGCCGTAGATATCATTGCAGTAATGTATTTGTCAGACGCCTCATAGCGCCGTTCGTTATTTTATTAGTTTTCAATAATTGTCAACCCTGTTTTCGACGGCGTGCGGCGTATAAGCGACCTTTCCGCCACGCAATACGGCCCATTTCAGCTGCTCGCGTCGCCTCGCGCGCCGTTTTGTTTGGTAATAATAATTGTGTAGGTACATAAAAAGCCGGCATTTGTGAACATCAAAGCAGTGAAGCTTCTGTACTTTATATATTCTGTGGTTATTCTTAAGATTCTCACACACTTACCAATTCATTTATTATGTATGACAACGAAACAAAATATTCATAACAAAATGTTTATTTAGTTGTAGTAGAAAAAGTTAAGCACGCGACTATAATTAAAAATGCAGCAGTCATATAAATAAATATTTTGAATAGCCAGGAGTCCTTTGAAATGTAGGTTAATCATGTGATTTTCAAACGATCTTGCTTATCGAATCGTCAGTTTGACGTGTCAGACTCATTATACCACTTTGCCGTGCTAATTCTTCGGGCTATGTCGACAACTTCCGTCCTTTGACGTAGATATTCAGGTTACCTAAGTACTCGTAGTAGCATGCTGAGAATCTCTTTATGGTGGTACGTATAAAGTACGTAAGTGGTATTATTAATATAGGATGGGCCAATGATAAATGCATTTTAGCAAAGAAGGTCGAGACAAAAGTGAATTTATTACTGGCCCACCCTATAGTAACTTTGTGAAAATGCACCGTAAAAGTGATAAAATACTATCTTTCAAAATGTGGGCATCAACTTTTTACTTAAATCGTCCGGATTGTTGTCCACTTGTTCATACAAATAAAGAGCAGATTTTTTTCCAAACGAATAAAGAGGTTTAATAGGGCAGATTTTTTTATGTAAGGATAATCTGTACTTTGCTATGATAGTACCTATGTACTCGTATAGAATTTTCACTTTTAGGGATACCCAAATAAAGTGAGATAAAAAAACTGAATCAGGTTTTGTATTGTAACAACGACAATTAAGTAAGAAATATTTATCGTTAACTACACCGGCGTTTTTGTTTTGTTATATCGCTTATAGTCAATAAAATTAACAGCAAAATTAAGTTCTTTTTCCTTTACAGATAAAAAATAAGCTTTTTTAATATCCCGCTAAAAACCTTCAGGTAACACGCCCTAAAGGTTAATATTGCCTCCAAACATCTGTACTAAGACTAAGAAATCTGTATTATGCTATGAAAGCTTTTCAAAAGAGGTTTTCAAGTCTGCGATGTATAAAATAGATTTATCCAGATTTTACGTAACTATTTTTAAATAAATCTACTGAGTAATAAAGGAAACTTTTCCTTAGTTGATAAAACCAGCTCCTTTATATCATTATGAGGCAACCACAGACGTCAGTTAACCTTGACTACATCCGAAATTAAGCAGTCTCGCGATGGTTCAGAATCGACAAGTAAGACTGGTGCCATTCGCAAACTAAGTCGTTAAATCATTCATTTATTATTATTACACAAGTGCTCAGTGTTTTAATAAAATAGGACATGTCAATTAGATTGAATTTATGTAGGATAAGTTAATAATTTAGCAAATACTTTAGGTTTATAATCCTCACTACTACTACGACTTTAACTAGCATACAGAAAAATTGCTACTCATTCCTGTGTTTTTTTTTCAAAAGGTCTTGAATACAATTTTATATGATCGGTACAAATATTGTCTAAATTATTTGCACATAATTAACAACAGGAAAGACAATTTTGGTCTGAATCGACCCGTATGATGCTTGCATAACTATGACAAACAAAAACTAAATAAATACGAGATAGGCGTAACATACTTTGGCGATTATTCCAAAGTATATTAAATATCGTAGTTACAGATATTGAAAATTAACAAATTTACAGGTACACGTCTTACATACGCAAAAAATAACCCATGTAAAAATTATACACCATTTCAAACGTGAAAAACATGATTCTAATTTAGTCACAACTTGAATCATAAACATAATAATATTTGAAATAAATTATTAGATCACACAAAATTGAGAATCAAACGATCTCACGCTCTGCCGACTTTAAATAGGAGTCTTCTAATATGTGTTGACAAGACATGATGAGCTGCAATCCCGCGGGAGCGTAAGTAATCTAATCAAATGAAACAACTAATGAGAATCTTAAATGGCGTAATATATTGGTTGGGGACCGGGTGGCCCGTCCCCGGCGACTGTGCACATCATTTCGCAATCAATAAGTTTCTGGTACTTTGTTAGCTTTTAATAACCAATAATTGCGTTGGTGCGATATCTGTGCTCAGACCTTTTGATGACATTGGATTAAGAAAGAAGTATCTACACCTTCGAGTCACAGAAGAGTCCAGTTAAGTAAACTTCATTTCTACGTAAAACTTTGTGCCGCGGACTGGTAAAGTCAGACACGTTTTTCATTTCCCTTGTTCATCTCGATTTTGTCGTGGCGAGTGTAGGTTTTTTAGTTTTTATACTAACAAGCCAGTGAGAGTTGTATTTATTGGAATTTTTACTGTATCTAACAATCAATGGAGAAGCCAGCTTACTTAAGCCGCGAATATTAAGTGGATCTTGCACCACCCACCTTAATGGTCGAAAATAAGCATACTAAATCACGTCCGTGCTGATATAAAGAGGGTCAAAAGATAATGATTAAAGGAATAAGATCCAGGGTCCTCCTGTGTTATATAGGTATATTAAAATGCTAATAGACTGTAAGTTTCGCAAGCACATAATAGTACATTACGACACAAGTGAGAAAAACATGAAATTCGAAACGAGTGGCGATGTTTTACAGGCACCATCTGTAATAAAACATTTTTTTAGTACAGATGGTGCCTTTGTCGTGTCGATTTAAAACACTCCCTGTCGGTCGTGTTTTAAAACATCGCCACTCGTTTAGAATTTCATGTTTTTCGCCCTTGTGTCGTAATGTACTATTTCGTCATCGTCGTTTCATGATCTCCTACGCCTAATATAATCAGTTAATTTATTTAATAGAATATTTAAAAAAAAATGTATTTAAACCTAATTTTGCAGAGCTTGGCTCTTTTAGGTTTCATTTAGTACTTCCACTCGGACTCACTAGCATATTCGATTTCTATTTTGCATAAAGTATCCTAAATTATGTAGAAAAATCACTTTTCATTACGTCGCGCACATGAAATAAATAAAATAAGACGTCATACTAAGTTATGATGAAAATGAAACAGAAATCCCAAAGTGGAAATTTGGGACTATTTGAGGTAAAATTGCAAATACGATTTTGTGTGGCACGAGCGCTCAAAATTGTAACTTGTGAGAATATGATTTTCTTGATTGAATACGTAGAAATAATAAAAAACTGATTAAAATCGTTTGACGGGATATCGTCACAAAAAAAGCTTCTGTCAACCAAAGTAATAAAATAGTAAATGTATTTAAGAAACGAGAATACTTAAAATCATAATAATATTATTTTCTTCGGTTACCGCGAGGATTACACATGAAATAAAACTATGAAAACGGATAAACTCGCGTATATTAACTATCTTTAACTACATTCCGACGTTTCGAACACTTTACAGGGTTCGTGGTCTGCGGATGCGGTGCGATTAATATACGCGAGTTTAACCGTTTTCATAGTTTTATTTCATAATAATATTTTTTATTATTTCAAATATCAAACAAAAACATGAAATAGGCAAGCAATATTGTAAGCACCTTGTTCCCTATTGTCCCAGTGATCTGTGTTGGTTTAATATGAATAGCTCAACAGGTGTAATAAGCATTCTATTGTGTAACTATTGTTGTGACATTGCGCTGACGGGTGGCTTTAACACTGTTTCCGATTACACTTTCATTGTATCTACCCATACTTTGTAACGAGTTTAAGATTAGATTTTAAAATTGCAACTTAAAACGCAGGTTGTAATGAATGAGCTTAAAGATGAAGTAAGTATAGACCATATAAGCCATGGTTGTCTTCTTATTGTCTGTCATGTGGTCTTCCAATCACCCTGTATATGGTAGATATCGGGAGAGAGCTGAGCGAGATAAAATAGACCATCTCAATCAACCGTACCAATAGTCAACAGTCTGTAGACATAGAGAACATAATAATTGAATAAAACCAAAAAAGGAGAAATGCTATTAGGAAAGAAAGATAATTAATATACGCGGTATAATATAATCCGTGTACATAGTATATTTAAAAATTACTGTCCCGGTAATTGAAGAAAATATTACTATTAAAAAGGTTCCTTAAAATATCAATTATGTAATTTTAAACAGCACCTACCTACCTAAGTATAATATAATTGAAAGAGGTGTGATGTGTGTCTTAACAACTTCGCCGAGGCAGATAGCTTAACTAGTAATTAACAATACTTCGTAAGGGGTCGAAAGACCCCTACCGCATTGATCATGTTAATAATACCTTCAAATCAAACAATTATATAGTATAAATAAATAATATATAATTAGCGTTTTATAAATAAATATTACCTTTGGTTGCGAATGGCACCCTTTCACAGCCGGTAAACTTGTTTTTTTTTGTACTATTTTTGAATGTATTTTAACATGAAAAGTAAATGTTATTCATAAAACTGGTACTTAAAATGAGTGTTAACGTTTAAACCCAATTTTTTAAAGGTTTTATTTTTCACTTTTTGACATCAGTTACTTAATGAGGTTAGTGTGAATATTCTCCAAAATGGCACCAACGCCGTTAAAAAAACCTTTTGTACTGATTAACAACAAAAAAATATATATTGGTAATAACTGAGACTAGGCTATATCCAGAAAAGTTTATAACTATGACATTATAGTTTACATGTGGTCAGGAATACACTGTTAAAATCGGTCGGGTTTAAGTTTAAACAGCCCACGGTGCATATTCTAGAGTACATCAACATGCAGATTTCACATCGGGCAACAAATATGTCTATTCCCACAAAAAAATGGTTATCTCGTAATTACAAAATTCCAACAACATAAAATTTCAAATAACGCTTGTGTACGCAGTTACAGGGACCTCCCAGGCATCGAGTTCCATTCCTTTCGTTTATCTCTTTCCCTATCAAAGGCCGGAAGAGCTCGAAGCGAACACCCCGTACACGTGTAACCGAAGGTCAAGAGCTCTGCGGAAAATTGAAGGTCCAAAGTCATCCATTTTAATAAATGGAGGAATAAGAATGTACTTATTATTTCTTTTGTTTTGCTTTCTTTACTAGAACATTCTGTATAATGTACTAAACAATACTATTGAAATAGCCCAGTTTTGCATTGATTGCCTAGGGTCTGATTGCCTGACATTTCCCTGACTTTCCCTAACTTTCCCTGACCACCTAGCCGTTCTCTGACTTCTCTTTGACTTTCACAGAAGCATATTGTTGGAGAACTATTGTGCTGTCAAGTACATAGCAAGTTGTCCGCAAAGAATCCCGGCAAATGTAATGCGTCACGTGGGCGGGCGGATCGATGGGCGGCGGCGCGTGTGCGCTTGCGCGAACTCGATCCTCTCTTATATCGACCGTAACTTTTAACTCGACAACGCTTTTGGGGCAGGTTAGGCCTATGCTCGGGGTCAAGGTCACGCTCCTTCCTAGTACTGCTGGGTTTACTGGACTATCTCATTTATACAGTTACGAGCCGTATGGTATCGCATATCGGGGGCTTTAGGAACGGAAATTGAATAGATGGCTTACTTTTTGCCTGGTCTGAACTTCGTAATGTATATTTACAAAGTCACCTCTATTGTTACTTAATTTTCGTCTTGACAAACGTTAAACAATCGTTCAAAATGTAACAAATCGTTAAACCCCGCTTCAGAAGAGGTATTATCTAAATGTTTTCATTTTTATCACTCATCTATGACACGAGTAACCTTAACATTACGAATTCAGAGACAAGTAAGATACATTGCAATCTTTTTTCGGGCGTCGATTGTGTTAAATACGAGTTATAAGCTCAACGAGCTCATAATAATGCCAGAGATAGAGGGATTCATGTTAATTATTAAAATGAAAATTAGTACACTTACTTAACTGATAACTCTAATACTAGTTTACTAGGCTAGTAGACTATCGATTTTCCCGTCTGTTTTAGGCAAATAATCTTCTCTAGTATAGTAATTTAATAACACAAAATATTATTAAATGATAAAGGTAAATTACTACATTTGTTTTTCATGTAGCGCATAGGTATATATGTTTTTTAATAAGACAATAATTAATTAGCTATTATATTATTTTCTTCGGTTACCGCGATAGTTATTGATGAAATAAAACTACGAAAACGGGTTATATATCGTATATTAATTACATCCCGACGTTTCGAACCCTCTACAGTGTTCGTGATCTACTATAACTTGAATCCAAAAGCCTATAGATATTTTGTTTAAGAAAATCAGAAACATCAGTTTCATAACTTTACGTCACTCTTAAAGATCTCACAAAAATTCGCAATCTATTCATTGCCGACGAAAAGGGATTCTTTCTTCAGTCGTTTCGCACGTGTAAGAGTTTTCGATAAGTTATTCTTGGAAGTAATTTTTCCGGGGCTTGATTAGCGCAGTGTGGGGTGTTGCGCGAAATGGTATGCGCAGCCGGCGGCACCGGCCGCTTCCTCGGGCCCGGATTGATCGCCCGAGCTCGCGGAGGCGGCCGGAGCTCGCTCGCGTTGCCACGGCAACCGCCGCTGCGTCGCCATGATCACCACGCTCACCCAATACTACTTTATTCTCGGGAATATTACCTCTCATTTTACTCATTTCAAAATTATATCAAGCAATCATGTCTCATTTGTTTATCGAGATTAAATGTGTTCATATTACTACGGCAAGATATTGTTTTTGTATATTCATTTACATATTTTAATCTAGTTCTATTCAATTATTAAAACTGTAAGAATGTGGGCGGATACCGTTCGGTTTAAATTCATTTAAAATGACAACCTCACAGCTATTTTCGTCTATCCAGACCAGAATCAATTAACCTAGACAGAATATCTTGTAAGAATGATTTTACGACACGAGCCTTTACAAACAATAAAATAGTACATTGTGCATCAAAGGAGGTAAGTACGGAATTACTAACGAGTGTTAGAAGCCCGACGCCGTTAGGCGGAGGGCTTTTATGACTCGAGTTAGTATTCCGCTTACCGACCGTGATGCATATAATGTTTTTCATCACACTTGCCGACAAAAAAATAAGTTTTAAGACATAATATTATTAAATGGCGTACTGAGATTTCAATTACTCCCTAGAGAATTTCACTTTTATATTACTTACTCCCGCTACGCGCGCAAGCAATGGCATGCTTAGACAACAAGTGTGATGAAAAATACATTACATCCAGCCTATCATTATCTAAACCAAATATTCCATGGTCATATTAAAAAAAAATAAAGCCCGATAGATACACTGGCTTCATTAAAAAGTAAGTAAGATCTAGTGATGGTACAAACAAAAGATGATTAGCAAACGAATAAGATGCTCTCGTAATCTAACCTTGCATCTTCAAAGGCCAGAACTGGCATATATGGTTCATTGAAGAGATGCGCGCCAGGGCTTCCCGGAGATTGACGATCCGTGGCGGGGCTTGGGTTCTGTGCGTTGTTCCCCACTGTTTATACCTGAACCTGAAACAATCATTGTTATGAACATTAACATCCATCTACCGAAATCAAGAAATCGGTATACTTTTGGAGTTGAGGAGTAAAAATCTATGGAGCGGCCAAAAATGATAAAATAATATGAAAGCAAACTATTACGTTACGTGCTGATGTTTTTGTTGGGAGTAAAGGATAGGTCCTATTATACCTAAATTTCAGAAGTAGAAAAATCGACCCTTCTGAAACAAAAACCTTCAAATCTAAAGCTACAATCTTTTCTGAATCTGAAACCTCATGCAACGAAAATGCACTTATTTTTTGGCCATCTTGTATAATGTTTATTTATAAAATTTATAATAATATATAGTACGTATGTATCTTTGACGTATGTTAATAATGTACAGTAAATACGTAATTGTGTCCTACGTATGCGTAACATACCACATTTCACTGATAACAAGGTTTCCGACTAAGACTTACTTACTATTCTTGCTTAATGCCAAAAAATAACTTACGAACTTAATACACTCAAACAAAAGCTTATTTCTTTGTATGGACTTAATTGTTATTTAATAAATATAAAAACGTACAGTTAAATCCACCTATATCAAAAAACTATAAGAGATACTTTGATCGAACCAATAATCATTGAAAGATCTTATTAATATGTATTACCACCCTGTTATTTTTATATACCCCATACTTTAATAGAGGAGGGGAGGGCAGGGCCACACACAGTTACAACTTTGAAAGCAGATATCTAAAAAACAGTTCACTTAAAAAAGTCATAATTATATAAAACTTTATATAATTTAAAACGACCTTTCCATTGATACACACGTTTATTTATACATACATCGATAATAAAAATACCATTACTATGTAGGGACCATTTTTTTTTATTATTTAGTATCGTCATTTAGTAGCGGTTCATACTAGACATATCTTTATGAAATTTCATTACAGTTTCCGAGTAAATCGGCTGTGAGGCCTGTGAGCTGTGAGAGACGGACTTGATAAATCTATTGCCAATTTTGCTACGGACACGGAACCCTGAAAATTGCTAACTTGAGTAAAGACGACTGAGTTTAAGTTAATTTTCAAAAATAAGCGTAATCCCACGAATGAGTGAAGGCATCTTATGAATTCTAAGTATGACGCAAAGTGTATACCAGATACTTAGCCTAGTATAATAATATATCGATAGCACGGAAGGAAAAAGTTAATAGTAGGAGTCTCCTTGACACCCTTAGGATACAGAACCTTAATAAAAACGACATACAGTAGCACCACACAAACATTAACTGACCATACGTGAACCTTATTTTAAGGATATAAGGTGTATCGATGGGAATTTAACAGGTACTAGCGTTGTTGCAAAATTTATGGAGCAATACAAAAGCCGGCGAAGTAGATCTGACCCATCAGTAATTAAACATACAATATTTCTACAAACCGGCTTAACTTCTACATTTTATCTCAAATGCATACATATCATATATATGTTATTATATAATGAATGTGAAAAGGAGAAATAGGTGAAATGAAGAAAAACACGAACGCTTGTCTTTTAATTTACGGCCGGTTTCAAAATTTCCGGATAAATATATTCGTCCGATAAAATTATCATTTACCCTATCCCGTGATAATAGAGTTGATACTAAATTAGACACGTATAATAATTATTCTAAGATCACACTGAACAACTCTTACATATACATCCATAGCCGAAATATTTCTGAGGAACATGTATCGAAGGGTTGTATGGAAGCTATTTTTTTTCTTGTAATTTTGGTTTTCCCCCCATAGTTGAAGTAGTTCAGTATGACCTATATGGACATCTCCTAATATATCCTTTACTAATTTCTTAACACCTTATGTAAGAAATGGACAGCTAACATTTATATGAAAGATATATTTTATTCGCGTATGGTGAAACAGGCCCTTAATCCATCCCATACATCTCAGGCAAATCATGTAGGTCACACACAACTTATAAATGTGTGTTCATATAAAAAAAATTAGGTAGGGCTTCCGTAGGTATAATACTAGTGTAAAAACAACAAACAAATTTAATTCTACTTCTACATGAAACACTACTAGTAATTTTCGATTTTTGAGATAGCCATACAAATATGAGTATATCACAGAATACATATTAATACAAATATAATATAATACCAGGTGACATCTGGGTCGCGGAGAAAGAGGCAAGAATCAACAGGGTACAGTAGCCATCAGATATATCGTAGCGTCAGGAGCATACAAAAATATCTGAACACGCCTTTATTGTCATACCAATAGAGGCGTATTCAGATATTTTTGAGCGCTCCGGATGTTACGATATATCTGATGATTCTTCTTAAGGCGTGACCGATCCGCCTTAATTGATAGTTAAGTATCAAATCAATTCACTCATAATTAGGAGATTTTTTTTCGCAATATCTTGTTTTTTTTTTCATAGAGAAAGTTGCACAGCGTGGCCGGCCAAATATCCTGTTCCCTCTTGCTCCACGACCAAGATGTTAATGTCACGCTGTGAATAAAAACCTACTTATATAATACGAGGGCTGTTCCGAAAGTTTTTAGTTGCTCCGGTTCTATTCATGCGATTTAAATTAAATATATATCATTGTGAGGGATATTTCAATACTTATTATGGTTAATAAATGTATGCATGTAATGGCAATAGTTTTTTATTATATTTTTTTTTACAAAAAGCTGTTTTGTATGAAATTTAACATTGTATGGAAAAATTGGCCATTTTTGACACATTGAAGCCTATTTTGTATAAAAATCTTTGAAAGCCGTACTGAAATATACCCGGGATAAATAATTTAGTTCATTTCGCGTTTTTTAAATTATAATTGAAGAACAATGATTATTGATTGAATGATGATTTTTACAATATTCGAAATTCCAATGCTAGAAATTAGGATTTTTTCGATGCCTACTCATTTATGATTAAAGTGAAGGAAATCACGTAATTTGTGCTTAAAAATAAGGGAAATATCTTGAATTACAAGTACCTATAAAATAAAATAGTTTTATAAGCGAATGATATTCATAGCATCTCATTAAAAAGTGTCTTAAAAACCGGTATAATGGTCATTGGAGTAAGGCTCGACACGTCTAAGTAAAACAAAATAATAAAAATATCTAAAATCTTTACTAAAACAAAATTACACCGCCTAAAGCGTCATTGAAATATCCCTCAAAATGGTGTCATTTTTGTTGAAATCGCATGAATAGAACCGGTGCAACTAAAAACTTTCGGAACAGCCCTCGTATTTTCATATTTTATGTGGAAGGTGGGAAATACATAAATAACGAAGTTTAGAGTTTTATAGTAAGTATGACTTCGGAAGCGGCATTCACTCTTATCGTAGGTCTGTGCAATATGACCACATCACCACACCTCGGACAGTGGGGATAAACTTTATTCTGAAACAAACGCGTTGGTACTCGCACAGTCTAAGCTAGTGACAAAACGAATGTTACGAACATTTTGTCAAAAATATTAAATGTGAAAACCAGCTCCACTAATTATATCATAACTAAGTATCAGACCGTGTTAATTGGTTAGATAATTCGACCACAGCCAACGACATATTGGACGCGATGGAATTCCGGTTTGGCCGGACTTTGTCCGGATATAGCCCGATTAATTTTGGGGGTGTATCGCCAACTACTAGTCAATTGGAGCAGCGAGCTATTAATTTACGATTATTATTTGCTAATACTTAGAAAAAAAAATCGACGTGACGGTTTGTATATTTGGTTATTTGTTATACAATCACAAAAATATGCTTAGCAAAATTTTGAGTGAAGTTCGCATCGGATGCAAATAGTTTATGAAAATTATGAATTTCTGATCTGGTTGTAATAGGTAAACGCATAGGAAACTCCTTACGCCACAAGCCACCCCACCCGGGCGTAAAAGTTAGTTTGGAATCACTAAAAAGGACCACCATTTTAAAGTCTTCCACGCGGACGAAGTAGCGAGCTAAATAAAGTATATAAATAAAACACTAGAGTAAGTCGGAAAATTGTTTTCCTTTCTTTAATGACTCACGTTTGACCTGATTTTATTACAGGGAATAGCAAAAAGTCCGGGAACACAAAATCAAACCTTAGAATCGTTTCCAGTCCAACATTAGGTAAAATAGACAGTTGCTAAAAGCCAGCCAAATCATGTTGCGAAATGTGGATATTGACTTTCTATCAAAGCGTTACTTTCCGGATGCAAGGATTAAAATATCTTGATATTGACTGAGATTGCAGCATGATACTTTTCATAACATACCACATAAATATATTATATGTATTGCATAAGAAAAGACAACACAATAACTGATCTTAACCGGAATTACATCTGATCTATCGTATGATCATAAAGGAGATTACTATATACATTTTTCGACAAGGAAATATTATTTTCAATAACATTCGAAACCGTTATAATTTTCTATATTTAAACCGCTATCAGAGGCATTTTAACGACAATCACGAGCATAATCGAGTTAATACGAGGCCGAGCATGATGCACCAGTGACACTAAGGAACCGGGAGCATATCAAGTTACTGAAAATGGTTACATGGTATGATTTTTTGGCACAAAGTTCCTTACAAGAGCACCTAAATATGTAGAGATATCGTTATTCACTGGTATCGCGGCCCTTACCTTTCTATTTCATTAGTTTTCACCTTTCAGCGAAGCGGTACCGATATCTAATACCTACCGCTACCGTACCGTTATGTATACCTTAACCGAAAGCGGTACGTCTACGAAAATGACACAGTAACGTTATTTAGTGACGACGATAGATCCAAAGTACACAGAAACACCAGAACATGTTACTGACGTATTAAGATTAGATGTGCATTTCCAGCTTAAGTGACTCATACTGTGCTTAAGATAACATGGTATCCTGCAGAGAGCCTTCAATGGCTTTTCAACTAACTACTTTCAACCACTTGACTAAACGAATTTAACCTACATAACTACATCTAGCAATTACTTTTAAATCGTATTTGACTTAATATCTTCAATCTCATTATTACATTAATGATATTATTGATATGTGATGGATTGGCACAACAATGTCTAATAAAAGAGGGGGCAAGTTTCGAAGTCTAGTTAGGTACTAGATCAAATTCATAAATTTCATAATGCAAGATAATCAATTGACATTAGGAGCATTCCATGAAAACATCTACTTTTTGTCGCTTACGTGTCGCTATGGTAGCTACCCTAATAAAATATGCTAGCTGCTAGGAAACACTGTCAATTGATATGTTATTATAACACCGTAACTCAGGATACTCAGCTCAGCTTCAAAAGTATTGAAAAGACCGTGTCGCTTACGACATGTTTTCATGGAATGCTCCATTACAGGAAAAATATTATATGTCACACCTTTCCGGAAAGCTTTTTTTAGGAAAAATAATATAGATTTCCATACTTAGTTTACAATTTTATCACATACGGGTGTATTTATTATGTATGTACTTGATACATAATAAATACACCCGATACTTGATTACTTAATTTATACTTGATACATACAACACTTGATTTATCTACAAATGTATGTTGAAAGCAGCTGCTATAAAATTATTAAATAAAACTAGGTAAGTCAGATGGGCAGAAACGTAATACTGGTCATAATACTGGTCTAGGAACCAATAGCAACATGAGAAATTTCGTTGCAATAGTTACAGTGTTACTACATACTGAGGCCGTGAATAAAAAGAGTGCCGGCCTAAGACATAATATAAGACGGCTAAGCGAAGCGAGGCCGGATAGGTGTAAGCCGTGTAAGGCAGGCAACCCCACTTCCCGTCGAGATATGTACAGCAACAGCATAGTATTTTTCTCTAACATGCAAATTAAAACATAACAAAAAATTTAATAGCTTTATCTCCTAAACCGTGCATCGTAGCTCAAAACTAGTCAAATATTTGTTCCGTCATTTAACCACGGAACTAGCCATTTAAAGCCGGTGTGGCTCAGCCTTAAAAAAAAGAGGACCTTCCCGGCCTAGGCATGCAAGAGTTGTATGGAATCTCATTAACGATCATTAGCTTATTTTTATAGTTTATAATTACCTACCTATGGTAATAAAAGTTTGTTCCGAACCCAAGGTGATGGATTAAGGATATTTAATAGTCCGTGGGCTAGTCGGCCTGAAATTAGAAAACGGTATAATTTGGGGGTACCAAGTGTCCTTTTTACAGTAGTTAGACATATTAATAAGGATGTTAAAAAATTATGATAGACATCTCAAAGTGGTAGCTAATAGGCATACGGGCTATTTCAAGATTTCCGTTGTATGACAGGTATGGTTAAAATTAGGAGGTACAAATTTTCCTTTTCACGGCTGTTAGGTAAGCTTATAAAAACGTCAAAAATGCAAGAATGTCATTTATAAGTGCTACCTAACAACAATGGGGGCCAATCAAAGATGGTGGATCACAAGTTTTACAAAATCAAGTATATCTCGAGAACTATTAAATATATCTAATTACTCTCTTGAACAAAATTAAAGGCATATCCGTACGCTTCATATTTTGCATATACACCATATTGCTAAAACCAACCAATAATTAATTATGACCAAATTTATGAAAATTTCGTGATCTAGATTTTTTTTGTGTCGTGTTTTTACATAGTAGTCATGACGCTAGAAAAATTAAATATTTTTTTAAAGATAGTGTATTTAATAAGCTTTAATTTGATCTATATAACTTGTTGGCGGTATTAAAAAAAAAGACCCATAAAAAATATTTAAATGAATTGTAGTCATTAATCCACCGTATACTTAGTGATTTAAGAGGCGATGGAAGTGCCACTCGTAAATAATAGTGCTTATTTCAAATAATCAAGATTGAAAAATTTTAAAAAATCGCCTCTTAAATCACTAAGTATACGGTGGATTATGACTACAATTCATTTAAATATTTTTTATGGGTCTTTTTTAATACCGCCAACAAGTTATACACATCAAATTAAAGCTTATTAAATACACTATCTTTAAAAAAATATTTAATTTTTCTAGCGTCATGACTACTATGTAAAAACACGACACAAAAAAAATCAAAATCACGAAATTTTCATAAATTTGGTCATAATTAATTATTGGTTGGTTTTAGCAATATGGTGTATATGCAAAATATGAAGCGTACAGATATGCCTTTAATTTTGTTCAAGAGAGTATTTAGATATATTTAATAGTTCTCGAGATATACTTGATTTTGTAAAACTTGAGATCCACCATCTTTGATTGGCCCCCATTGTTGATAGGTAGCACTTATAAATGACATTCTTGCATTTTTGACGTTTTTATAAGCTTACCTAACAGCCGTGAAAAGGAAAATTTGTACCTCCTAATTTTAACCATACCTGTCATACAACGGAAATCTTGAAATAGCCCGTATGCCTATTAGCTACCACTTTGAGATGTCTATCATACTTTTTTAACATCCTTATGAATATGTCTAACTACTGTAAAAAGGACACTTGGTACCCCCAAATTATACCGTTTTCTAATTTCAGACCGACTAGCCCACGGACTATAACACTTACGTTTAGGTTTTGTACGTAGATTTGGAGAGAGATACAAGAATATGTAAGGCCTACTAAAGCGAATTATTTTAGGGAGGTACATGTACAATAAAGTACCTGTACATACATACAGCCTATACAGTTCATAATATGGAAAAACGATTTTTGGATTTTGTACCTAGTGTTACTTAGTTGTAGTTACGAGACTACTAGATTCGCGTAATTTTTATAATCGATGTAGTTTGTGATCCATATTCAAACATTCCACAATCCACATGTCTTGCGTTTACATCCTTCATCACTTGCTGTTATACAGTTTTTTTAACGCTGACACCGAGAAAAGGGTGTTCGATTAGTAGGTATTATTAAGTTTAACATGTGTCGTTTGTCACATCTCAATGTTCAAGCAGATAAACCTATTATTCCAATTTAGTTTATTTGTCACATCTACTTATGTTTGTAGATTCAATAATTCCATATCATTATTTATTTCCTAATGGATGTGGTAATCAACTTCTAAATGTTGAATCAATATAAACAATTAAGATTTAATATTGCTAACCAAATTATCTACTTTCGAGGTTGCCAAGCCGTGTGCAGTGAGTACCAGGTCCATAGAAAGTACTTACATAGGAAGGAGTGCCTTGACTGAGACAGACTTATTCTTTCAATTGAACATATCTATTTTTAATATGTTGGTACTCCGAGAATGAAAAAATAAATCTTAATAGGAGAATTCCTAAATGAATAAAAAATATAATTATTAATATATTACTATTCATTACTACTACGTATTACTATTGACTTTAATATATATTCTAGTCGTTTAGAGACAGTGTATTTTAATTCTTTATTGTGCATCATGCGAGTTCGTCTGTCTAAAATTTCGAATTTCCCACTCAATTTCTCAGGCTAGCTGGAAGAGATTAAGGATAAGTTCGCCATTGTACCTAGATTTCGTTATAACTGTGTTGTATTGTAACTTATTCTGTGTACACTAAAGTGATTTACTACTACTACTACATAAATAGTTTTGTAACGGCAAATTTTTTGATAAAAGTATCAGTCAGTTAAATTTCTCACTATCCTGTTTTCAAGTTACGAAAAAAGAACAGAGGTATCGTTTTCCTGCTTTTCCTCCTCCGCTTCGCACGGTCTTCGGCATCCGTCCATGACGCGTGTGACGATAATCACTCATAAGTCATGATGTCCAGCCAGCCTGCACCTCTAGGGATTTAGCAGGCTCGCAGGCGCCATAACAGGACATTTCTTGGACGTATCTTACCGACTTTCGCAACACGTGGCCAAGTACCATCAAGGGCGACTATCCCAATTAACATCACTATTGAATTTTACTTGTGAATGTCACAGAAACCGAATGTGGTCATTACTCGTTACTCCCCATCCACAATTCCACATGTCCTGGGTCTTGTATTTGGTTTTTGGCTACCGTTAACTAGTGATTCCTTTCAGGCATTCACATGTAGCAGTGTCATCTACGTGTCACCTATACATATATATACATATAGGTTACGATATAGGGATCTATGAGCAACCAACAACAGGGAGCGACGGGGCTTTCAAATCTGTATGCTTAGCACATGATTGGCGCGACAGTATCTCGCCGCGAGTTAGACTATCCGTCCCTCTTTTGTTAATATAGCTGGTAAAGGACGGGAGATCTATCTCGCGGCGACATACTGTCGCACCAATCTTGTACTAAGCCTACTGATGTTGTTCGAGACGTCGACCAATGTCGCGGTGAACAGGAAAGTAGGTAGGAGCTGAAGACAGAGCTTTAGTGGACTCCGACAGTGATGGGATAGCGCTTATGAGTAGTGTCGCAAAATAGGCGCAAATTTTTGACGTCGAGTTGCTGAAATTTAGCCCGCGAAAACTTATAACCTATGATTAGTGTCGCCAACTACTTCCTCACTGCAGAATCAGTTAATGGCAATATAGGTTTCTTCACTACGTGGTCTGTTTTCCTTTGGCCAGGACGGAACCTATATCGATATTGTGGATTCCTGTATGTGAGATCCGGAAGTAATCCATTACAGTGTGGGACATAACTGTTATCCAGCGGAAATTTGTAACTCCGTCGCCATTGTCTCCAAGTGTTGAATCTTGGAGGAGCATGCAGTTGAAAAGATTCATTTTTTGCCCCCATACCTAGCGAGGCTTCAACAGATTCCGTCTACTCCAACAGCTACCCGATTATGCATCATGCGGCTAGCAAACAGCTGAGTATATTATATACTAGGCGTTATCAGTGGGACGCGGTACGGAAACCTCTGATTGTTTATGCTTCTAATTCAGCATTTCATGAAATGAAAGTATGAGCCATGTTTCCGTCACCGTGAGTTCCTCGCATAACAGAGTAGAGTACCGCATGGTTATTTAATACACTAGCATTTTGAAATTTCTTTGTTCTGATCCTGGCTTTAATCCTGGAACAAGCCAACTAAAAGCATCATCATATAAAGGTGCACCGGTAAATGTGACCACACATTTACTGGTTTGTTTTGACTAATAGTATAGTTCATAGTTTTAAAATTAGTTTTATTTCATCTCTGACACTGGATATTTTGTTATTTGTACTCATTTTCAAAAATTCTTTTGACCCTAATACAAGAAAGCGAATTTAAAAAACCTGGAATGGTCGTTTACCACTTTATGCCTATGTATTCGGGTATTTATATAAAATTTGTTAATTAATTTATAAAATATATATTTAAGCTCCCCTGATTTCTCGTGGATCCCATCATCAGAACCATTCTATGAAAATGGGACTAAAATGCAAGTTTTCAATGAAATAAAATGTAGGTACTCAAGTGTAACAAAATAACAAAAAAAAATGTTTCATTGAGAATTTGTAATGTTGAAATCTTTGGATGTGAAAAATTTTGTCTGTGTATAAATAAAATAGGTGAAACTCAAAAATCACAAAATACCAAAAAAAATACTAGTAAACTAATATAATCATGTGAAAGGATCTCGCAGAAACCATGACATCCATGCCCAACAGTACCTGGTTTGTAAAAGTGTACTGTAGAACGGGGTTACTTTGATAGATGTAAAATGGCCACAAAAGTTTCATTTGAATTTAATTTATTGATCCTTTTAGATTATAAATTGCCTTATTATAAAACCAATTAATAATAAAAACATATGTTACAAAAAACTATAATTAAAAACATATACAGTATGAGTCAAAAACCAAGATTTCAAAGTCGCCCCTGCATTTTAAAGTCACCCCATTCTCCAGTACCTACTCTACCTCACAACCATCTATGTTATGCCTTTCTTATGTTATTGGTGGAAATCAGACAGATTAACGTCATTGTTTGCATTAATATTGACATGATTTCAGCATTGATTAAATGAGTAATCAATCTATTTCTTTATGAAGTTTCACTTAGATAATATAGTTAAGTAGGTATATGAATAATATAATAAATAAAATAAATAAATATCTTGGGACATCTTGCAAAAATCGACCTAGTCCCAGGTAAGCTCAATTAAGGCTTGTGATGTGGGTACCAGGCAACGATATATAAGGTCCTAATTTATTAGTTGCAGATATTTTAACACATGATACTTTACATTAAAATAATTAACTTTAAATATAAATTAAGAAATCTTTTCATGTAACTTTTTTGATTTCATTTTCCTAACAAAAAAAATAATTATAATTTCGTCTAAAAAAAATCATCATGTACATGTCACAATAACACTGTCTGTCATGTCATCAATCGACACAATCCAACGGAAAATAAGATGACATTGACAATCAAGTTTTTAATTTATCGACGTGAAGTGGCCAGTTCCAGTTAAGTGGTACGTAAAAGAGGTACTAGAATCTGTTCAATGAGTTTTCATTTCATAATCACATAAACAGGGTGTTTTTACGTAGCAAATTTGTTTTTCAGTTTTCTCCAAAAAAACATCGTAAAAGCTATAATTTTTCACGGTTTAATATACTCCAGAGACCGAGTACTATCAGCTGTAAAAATATCTGCATCTAATAAATTAGGACCTTATATATAATAGATAGATACATGTAGATACTTAAATACATAGACAGCCATGACCAAGGAACAAATATTTGTGATAAATAAATACACAAATAATGCCCTTGCCGGGATTCAAACCTCCAGCTTTGTAGGCAGGGTCACTACCAACTAGGCTATAGAGGCTGACAAATCTGACTTTCATCAAGATACCTACTACTGGGAGTGTTTAACAAGGATCGGACAAACACCCGTCATTTAGAAAACATAACCCTGTTCCATACTGTAGAGACTTCCGTATATTATATGTTGTTGACATATTTTATTTTAATGTTATTAATATTATGTTTTTTAATAATACTAACACAAAGTATCTATTTAGGAGATCCCAACTCTTTCTTACTTGTACAAGTTGTACATACAAGATAAATGAATTGAGTAAAATTAATTAATATATGCCACATACATAATCCGTTTAAATCGTTTTATTTGATGAATAATTATCTCAGTAGTATAGAAGGGGTTATTCCCACCTGTTACCACCAAACTAATTGGTGGTAACTACTGGGAAAAAGAATTCCCAGTAGTTACCACCAATTAGTTTAGTGGTAAGAGATGGGAATTTGAATTCCCAGTAGTTGCCACTAAGTTAATATTTAGTCCTATTGCAATAGGATACCTAGTAGCCACAAATTCTGTTATACAATGGTAACAATTTCCAGAGACTATAATTATTATAAAATGTTATACTACAAATAAAGACAAATTACACTGATTTTTTATTCAAAACAAGCTTGTAGCACTTGATTTTAATATGGCTTATAAACACACGTGTAAGATATCGTTTCGTGTTGGTTTCATGTGCTACTAAGGCGGTCATCCGGAAAAAAAAAATAATAACCAAAATGCACAAATACCTAAATTTCTTATTCTCTATAAAGAGAAAATCAAAAACATTGTAGAAAGGTTAAGTATTATACGCCCAATCAATTGGAGTAATCAGAATTTTAAAAAAATGTTTTCGGAATTTCTTGATCCGGGTATGGGCCAACTTTGACATTTTTTTATAAAAAAACTACAAGCCGTAGCGATGTCGGAGTTTTAGTCTCCTGTTTGAAACCTTGTTGACTATGGATTTTTGCAAAACAGCAAAAACAAGGTGAGACAAAATGGGGGTTTATAATATACTTACGTAATGTTTTTATGTATCTACAGATACACACATTGAAAATGTAACTATCTGTTAACAAATTCTTAAATGGGTAAATAGAAGAATAGAAATGCTCCTAAACATAGTTCTTAATATTTTTGGTTCAGATTCAGAGTAGGTAATACTGACAACATATTAAGATATTTTATAAATAAAGTAATATTCATAGAATTAGCTCCTTATTAATAACTGGCAATATATTTTGTGTATATTCTATTAAAAACAAGCACATTACTAGTAAAGTACTTGGTGGTAGCAACTGTTATTTATTTTTCCCAGTAGTTACCACTAAAGTGATTGGTGGTAACTACTGGGAATTCTTTTTCCCAGTAGTTACCACCAAGTACTCTGGTGGTAACAGGTGGGAAAAAAATTCCCAGTTGTTACCACTGGTGTCAAGTTGGTGGTAACAGGTGGGAATAACCCTATAGAAGATATTATACACTCAATAGATCGAAATTCAATATCAAAAGTTCTAAATCGTGTATGGGTCATAAATTCGCAATACAAGTAAATAGGAGTTGCAATCTCCTAAATACATACTTTGTGATAACTAGTGTATACTAGTGCTTAGTTAAATATCGAATATTCTATCGACATCCATACCAACATTTTATGAATTAGAAATGTATTGATCAATAGTTATTTATACAACCGTACGTAATCAGAGGTATAGCGATCTAAAATTGATAAACAATAATATGTCAATAATACCAAAATTTAAATCTAAAAACCAGCGTGAATATCGTTCAAGAGTTCAAAGTGCACTTGTTAAGATTACTTTTACATCCTCAAGGCGAAATAAATAAAAAATATCAGTATGTGTTGACTAAAAAAGTTGGTGGTTTCAATTTCAAAAATCTTATAGGTATAATTTGATATCTGGATAAGAAGTGGAACTACTACGGAAACATAATAAGTATAATCTATAATTTTCAAATTCAATAATTGTTCATATGGATGTCGATAGAATAGTCGATATTTCATCAAGCACTAGTGAAAAGTTCATTTTTGCACCGTCGTCCGGGGTTTGGTGATAATGTTATAGAAAATATCTTATAAAATAAAAGAAGTTAACATCATAAGATCAAGGAGTCTCTACTGTAAGGAACAGGGTTATGTTTTCAAAATGACGGGTGTATGTCCCATTCTTGGTGTTTAAAAAGGGGTTTTAATTTTCAGCTAGCAAAGCTTAATATTTTGGAAAAGGAGCTGTAATCTTATCAGATAGATATACATATACAAGGTTTCCATGAGGAAAAGGAAAATTTTTAACAGCATATTCCTCATAACAAAATATCATTATAGCTAGAGAGATATGTCTCGAAGAGTACAGTAGGTATTTCTCTTGTTCATATAAATAAAGTAAGTCCCACTGAGTTACTTGCAGGAAAATAAAATATACAAAACTTCTCCTACAGTAAATAGTGTAGGGTTACATATTTTAAAATTTTGATATTGTGATGATGATTCAAAAGTACTTATTAGTTATTACTAATAAACAATACTTTAACCTTGACACTTATCATCAATAATATAAGACCAAATCCAATTTCGGATAAGTGCTGCTGTAATGTGCTGCTGTTACCTGCAGTTGCCGTTGAATTCAAATCTTTATAATATAAATGTAGGAACAGAACATATGAGCAGATTGACAAATGACTGAATTAATGAGCAAGAGTTGTATGGGTGAAAAAGTGAACTTGGATGTGTATAAATGGTGGATCCTGGAGAAGGCTGTAAGTCAAGCTAGAGAATGAACATGGTAACTTTGAATTTAATCTGACATAAGACTCTTTTTCGCTCCCAACCCGTGGACCAACCGCTAAGTCCTACTGGTTGTGCCTCGGGGAAATAAAATTACCCATAGTCCCACTGATTGTACTACAAGGAAGTTAGTTTACCCGTGGTCCAATTGGTTGTATCATGGCACACAAAATTTATCGTAATTATATGACAGTAAAAAAAAGTAATCTGACAGTTGGACCACAGATAATTTTACTTACCCGTGGCACAACCAGTTAGACATAGAGGTTGGACCACGGGTCGGAAGCACTCTTTTTCCACAGTTTTATTTTATTTGGTTAGAAAATCAGAAATAAACTTGAAATTGCTTGGGTTCTTTTACTTAAATTCCACACTAAATAAATGTGAACTTGTATCTGTTAATATAAGCATTACCGTTTAATACACTAAACCCACTTAGATTTGGGATGGAGATTTAACTTTTAAGGCCAAGCCACACCAGATGCGTGTGCATCACGTGCGCGTGCGCGTGTGCGTGGCGTGCGCATTGTAGATTAGTGTAAATGTCATATTAGATGACACACCGCTTGCGTGGTGTATACACAATCAATTTTATTAAATTTGTTCTTATCGAAAAATTTCATTTGGGACAAGCACTTAGATACATTAAATGGAAATAATTTAATTTTTGGTTATCTAAATAATATTTTTTACACAGACATTCCTCAACCACAGCAAGTAGTGGTAAATGCAAAGTTTAATTAGGGTAAATAGAAAAACATTTAAACATTAATATTGGTATTTACTGTCAGTGAAAACATATTTGTATATTAAAAACCCTGTAGCGCCTGAGGAACATGATTATCCGTTAATTTAAATTAAATCAAATAATCAATAATTAAAGTTTCACTCTTGAGACCATTTTTCAGTAAACGATAGTCAACTGGTTTAATTTTGAACCACAAAATTCATAACATTTATCAAATATATACATGCATGTTTTATTTTTCATATCATAACTAATTTTTCAGATACAGGTAGGCACACTATATTAATCTATACTATTTTACTGTGAAGTTTATTAATATAATTGAAATAAAGTATTTTGTAATCATAGATTAGATAAATAAAGAGAACAATAGGATATCAAGTACAGCATCTACGCCAAATTCACACTGTATAGAAAACAGTAGGTTAGCGATTGTTGATAGAACAAAAAATAACCTCCAACAGGCAGGTGATCAAGGCTATACCAAAACCTTGAGATAATTTCACAAACATTGTTCTGAATATCTAACTTATGGTACAAATTACACGAAGAATAGTGTTTTTTGGTGAATCTGTTTGTATTTTGAATTCTGAGAGCAAAATATTTTAGAAGACTACCAATTCAATGACGTCATTACTTTGACAGTCAATAAACCACAGTAAACAATAGCATATTTTCAGAAGGACCCTCAAACATAACAAACATCCGTTACGCTACCAGAAAACACCATTAAACCTTAATACATTCGAATAATAACAAACGTGTACTCACAATGTTTTCAATGCTATGGCAAAAAATGTTGGAAGTGTAGACTAACAACGATCAGTGGTTGACAGCCAAACTAAATAACATGGCGGCATCTCATAGCAGCCGGTAAAGAACAGATCCATCGATAACAATAATTCACTTGCAGGCACACTCCACGATTAGCGACAGTTTCGCTCAAGAAAATCACTTTTCACTACAACAGCAAAATAAATAATTGTATATCACACATTAAAAACTAAATGACGTAACATTCTCAACCTTCACGGTCGCACAGTACATATTTTGAAAAAATAGTGAAATTTTAATTAATGTACGTTATATGCAAAACACTATTAAATACACTTTATAGTTCGATTGCACTTTAAATCGCGTTAATATACATCAAATAAATTTGTCAAAGCAAAATCAAACGCATTTATGCCAAAGAACAAACGTGACACGCAGTCAAGCAACTCAAGCCACAGAATGCCTAGGAAACATTAAACATGTTGGTACACAGACCTATAAATTTTCTGAAAATATTGTAGGGTGTACCAACTGTAAGGCAAAATTGCTCCAATTGATACTGACAACATACAGCTGTATTTTTGCTTAAATTTTCCATAAGTTAACGATCGTGCTAACTCGCGCGCGAATCGCGGATTCGCGGCCTTAAAACGCAAACCCGGGTGTGACATGTCGATTTCGCAGATTGCTCGTGTGGATCACACTCGCGTTCGCATCTTCGCGCCGCGATTCACTGTTGAGAGGCCTTTATATCAACCTCCTTTATTATCTTATCTTGGTCTTTTATAAATACCCCGTTCTTCTCTTTAGAGCATTATATTCTTTGTAAATACCTTTAGAGTATCATATTCTTTGCAATGAGCTAAATTAAAAAATATACTTTACACTCTGTCCAACCAGCTTGTCTGTAGAAAAAGGCGGCAAATTCAAATTTCTGTGAACAATCAACGCTTACCGCTAACATTATTTAAATTTGGCGCCATTTACTGCACACGCTTCCGGTGTGGCTTGGCCTCAAATACACATGGTTTATTTTTCATGTTAATTATAATCAAATTATAATGTACTCTGACCAACCAGCCTGTTAGTAGTAAAAGGGGGCAGATTAAGAAAATGTAGGACGCGTAAAGGTGTCTGTCCGTACTCCGCCTTTTTACTGACAACCAACTTTTCAGTAGAAAAGCGGCAAATGGTCAGAGTTCGATTATATATTTTTCATAAAGATAGTAATACAGGGTGCTCGCGAGGAAACCGCAAGATTTTAATGCTCAATTCCTGAGCATATTTAGAGTATTTAATGTGATATAAAATTTCCTGGATTCGGCTTGGTTCCAGAGATAATTAACCTTTTTTCGAGAAAAGTTTTTCGAAGTAACTCGTCAGAAAACTTCTTTTTGGTTACAGTGCTACCACAATGTGTTCTAATATTACCACACCTTTTGCCTGACAATCAAAAAATAACAATAGACTTGACGAAAAAACCTGTCCCTAAAATAAAACATTTAAAATAGTACATTACGACACAAGTGCGAAAAACATGAAATTCGAAACGAGTGGCGATGTTTTAAAACACGGCCGATAGGGAGTGTATTAAATCGACACGAGTTACGAATTTTGTTTTTGCACGTGTCTCGTACGACGTTTTTTAGTGCAGATGGCCCTCCGAAGTTTTGGACCTGACGTAAAATGACCCACCTCTCACACTAGAGCTTAAAAAAGGCACCATCTGTACTAAAATAGTTATTTGTTATACAAGGGTGCAAAGTTGTATTTTACCCGCGAGTATGAAATTGAAACACGAGCAAGCGAAAGGATTATATAATTGAACCACGAGCGAAGCGAGTGGTTCTAAAATAGAATCCTGAGCGCAGCGAGTGTTTTAACATACGAGAAGTAAAATACATTTGCACCCGTGTGTAACACAAAACTTTTCCCCTCACTATAGCGAGGTAAAAAAGGTAATTATTTGTTCACATTACAATCATCATCGGGTAGTGATAATAATTTTCCAAATGCATAATGTATTTAATGTAAGATTTTGTCGCAGTAAACTTAGCACGAAAAAGTAAGCACAGCACGATTTTAACACATTCCTGTAGTTGCACACCAACGCCAATGCATTATTAAATCATTCTCATTCATTATTTTTACAAAATTATAACAGAACACTCTGAAAGTTGTTTAGTTTACTATTTTTATACGTGTTCGAGTCGGTAAATAAAGATTATAACCTATAATATTCATTGACAATGTTGACGTTGACATTTTCTGCGTTTTGTGATTGCATCTAGTCATCTTATCATCATTCACTAATACAATTTTTACTTATGGAACTTTAGGATTTATGTGTTAAAATCATCATATTATATAAAAGTTTGTATTTTACACTAAATTCTCAAACAAATTATTTAATTA